>JACEIK010008740.1:0-24482 GCA_018107945.1 Datura stramonium | reverse complement strand
GTCATATAAACTACCCAGGCCCTACTTCCGGAATCATACCACAGCTCGACAAGATTACTCATCCTTTGATATGATGGGTCGTGGGTGCGGTCATTGCTTGCCTCGTGAATAACCTGAGCCTTTCCTCACAATGAGCCCCAATGAGTCGTGATAGCCATCTGTTATGTCCATTGAAGATTCTGACAACTTGGACAACGATTGGTGGCAACGGATTGTCATTACTCATGACGGGTTGTTGGATGACCCGTTACTTCCCCAACTGCCAAGGTTAGTGCTACGCACGAATACAAACAACGACTCATTATTTCATGCAAAGAGTCATTACTCCACCCATTATATCCACTTCCACCCGGACTCCTGAAACCATGACTGGCTCCAATGGGTCGTTGGTTGGACCAACGATCCGTTTGGTCATCTGTCCTGAGCATTTTTTTCCAATTTTAAGCCAACTTCCATTTTTTGATCCCGGTTCTAATCTTAGGCACTTTCAGGGTATTACAATATCTCCCCCTTGGGAACATTCATTCTTGAATGTTGGAAACAAGAAGAAAAACAAAGAAATGCAATCCTTACACTCAAATACTGATCATTTAAATCGAACTAACAGAATGACTACCTCCGATTCATATCACATAGCTGAACTGATCTCACGCTTCACATACACATCCATATAAATAAAAGAGACTTGTATACATGATTTGAACATGAAAACAAAATAGAGTTATACGGCAAAACTGATACCTCAAGTTGGATCTGAGCCGGTAGAGAATAAGTGTGGGTATTTGGCCATCATATCCACTTCAGCTTCCCATGTAGCTCCTTCGACATATTGATTTCTCCATGATACTTTCACTGAAGCTACTTCCTTGTTCCTTAGCTTCTGAAACTGGCGATCTAATATTTCCACCGGAACCTCCTCATAGCTAAGGCTATCTTTTGCACAAATGCTATCTACCGGGACTACTAGAGCTGGAACTCCGAAACATTTCTTCAAAAGCGATACATGAAACATAGGACGCATAAAAGACAACTTTGAGGGTAATTCCAACTCGTACACTACCTTACCAACTCTTCTCAAAATTCGGTAGGGACCAACATAGCGGGGATTGAGTTTTCCTTTCTTCCAAAAGTGCATTACTCCCTTCATGGGAGACACCTTCAAATATACCCACTCATCCACCTAGAACTCCAACTCTCTCCTCCTCATATCCGCATAGGACTTTTGATGACTTTGAGCAGTTTTTAGCCTGTCCCCTATCAACTGAACCTTCACCATAGCCTCATGTACAAAATATGTCCCTATCATAGCTGCCTCACCAACCTCATACCATCCGATGGGTGATCTACACCTCCACCCATAAAGAGCCTTGAATGGTGCCATCTGAATGCTTGAGTAGCTGTTATTGTAAGAAAACATGATCAAGGGCAATTAATCATCCCAACTACCTTTGAAGTCCATCACACATGCTATCAAAATGTCCTCGAGTGTCTGGATTGTTCTTTCCACTTGGCCATCCATTTGCGGATGAAATGTTGTGCTGAGCTTAATCTGATTCCTAAGCCCTTTCTGAAAAGACCGCCAAAATTGAGAGGTAAATTGAGTACCTCCGTCTGAAATAATAGACAAAGGAAATCCATGTAATTGAACCAACTCCCAGATATACAATTTGGCATAATCATCTATTGAATCTGTGGTTTTCACCGGTAAGAAAAGTGCATCCTTGGTCAACCTGTCTACCACCACCCAAATAGAATCATATTGTCGGCCTGTACGAGGTAATCCTTATGAAATCCATGTTAATCTCTTCCCACTTCCAAGTAGGAATGCTGATATCCTGAAGTACTCCTCCCCACCTTTGATGCTCAACCTTTACTTGTTGACAGTTCGGGCACTTGGCTACGAGTTCTGCAATATCCTTCTTCATGCCATCGCACCAATAGATTTCTCGTAAATCATGATACATCTTAGTGGCACCCGGATGGATGGAATTTTTGGATCCATGGGCCTTATGCAATATTCGACTCCTCAAATCATCAACATTTGGAACACATAGGTGCCCTGATGGCGAAGCACACCATCTCCCCCTTGGGAGAAGACCTCCACCTTCTAACTTTGAATGGATTCCTTCAACTTCGCTAAAATTGGGTCCTCATGTTGTCTAGCTTTCAGATCAGTCACCAAGAACGATTCTGACCCGTTCTAGACAACAACACCACCATCAGTTGAGTCGACCAACCTAACTCCTAACCTTGCGAGTCGATGTACATCTTTAACCAACTCCTTGTTTCCTTTAGCCACATAGGACACACTCTCCATCGAGAGTCTACTAAGTGCGTCCTCCACCATATTAGCCTCACCCAGATGGTAAAGAACACTCATATCATAGTCCTTGAGGAGCTAGAACCACCTCCTTTGCCGTAGATTGAGGTCCTTCTGCGTGAACACAAGCTCTTGTAGTCCGTCAACACATCCACATGGACCCCATACAAGTAATGTCGCCATATCGTCAATGCGAATACTACTGCAGCCAATTCCAAATCATTGGTCGGATAATTCTTCTCATGGATCTTCAACTGTCTAGAGGCATATGCTATCACCTTCCCTCGCTGCATCAATACAACCGATTCTGACTCTTGAAGAATCACAATACAACACCAAAACCATCCATACCCTCGGGTAGGGTCAACACCGGTGTGATAGTAAGTCGAGTCTTCAACTCTTGGAAGCTCTTCTCACATGCCTCCGACCATTGAAACTTCATCTTTTTCTGAGTCAACTTGGTCAAGGGTGCTGTAATTAATGAAAAACCCTCAAGAAATCTCCGATAATAGCCAACTAGGCCCAAGAAACTCCGAATATCCAAAGGATTCACCGGTCTAGGCCAATTCTTCACCGCCTCGATTTTTGAGAATCTACCTTTATGCCTTCACTTGATACCACGTGGCCCAAAAATGCTACTGAGTTCAACCAAAACTCACACTTGCTGAACTTTGCATACAATTGGTGATCCTTGAGAGTCTGAAGCACTACTCGCAAATGAGTGGCATGCTCCTCCTTGCTTTGAGAGTATATGAGGATGTCGTCAATGAACACAATCACAAACATGTCTTGATATGGCTTGTACCCTATTCATCAGGTCCATAAAAGCTGCAGGAGCATTTGTTAGTCCAAATGACATAACTAAAAACTCATAATGACCGTGTCCGGAAGGCTGTCTTCGAGATATCACACTCCCAAAATCTAAGCTGATGATACCTGAACATGAGATCTATCTTTGAGAAACACTTGGCACCCTGAAGCTGGTCAAACAGATCATCAATTCTAGGTAAAGGATACCTGTTCTAAACGGTGACTTTGTTCAATTTCCAATAGTCAATGCACATCCGAAGCGAACCATCCTTCTTCCGGACAAATAACACTGGTGCACCCGTAGAGACTTGCTCGGTCTAATGAAGCCCTTATCTAACAGGTCCTTCAACTGATTCTTCAATTCCTTTAACTCGGCTGGGGCCATCCTGTAAGGAGGGATAGATATAGGTTGTGTGTCGGGTAGAAGGTCAATACCAAAATCAATCTCCCGCTCAGGAGGAACACTAGGCAAATTATCGGGAAAGACCTCTGGATACTCATGCACCACCGGAACTGACTGGATAGTCGGGGTCTCGAACTCAACATCCTTAGCCCTAACTAAATGATACATGCAACCCTTGGAAATCATCTTTCTGGCCTTAATATATGAAATGAAACGACCTGCTGGTAAAGCCGAACTACCCTTCCACTCCAAGACTGACTCACCAGGAAAACGGAATTCCACTTTACAGGTTATACAATTAACGAAAAAATAACACGCATACAACCAATCCATGCCAAGAATAATGTCGAAGTCCGTCATGGCTAACTCTACAAGATCTGCGTAGGTGACTTTCTGCAATATCGTGATCGGGCATCCTCTATACACTCACCTAGCTACAACCGAATAACCAACAGGAGTAGAAAATGACAAATGGTTCTGGCAGAGTCTCGGGACTAACTCCAAAGCTACTAGCAATATTAGGAGTCACAAAAGACAAGGTAGCTCTCGGATCTAGCAAAGCATAAACATCAATATGAAAAACTCATAACATACCAATGACCACATCCGGTGAAGTCTCCTGCTCCTGACGTGAGGCGAGGGCATAGAATCTGTTTTTCTGCTCCCCGCCACCCCTACTAGAAGATGCTCCCTGCGGAGCTCAACATGTTGTAGCTGCTGCTGCTGATCTAGTGGTTGCGCATGGCCTCTATCACTATCCTATCTAGAAAATAGACACGCTCAGCGCATGTGGCCGAACCTGCTACACCCATAGAAAATATCTAAGCCGAGCAAACATTTCCCAGTATGACTCTTGCCACACTTCCCGCAGGTTGGGGAGGTACGCTCCACCTGCGTGCCTCTCTGGTCCCTCAATCCTGAAGCCCTGCTCTTATGATCACCCTTGGGTCTGGATGCAACACTAGATGATGATGGTGCTGGAGCTAGTGACCTCTGTGTAAATTGAAGGCGGTAACCACCGCCGAATTTCTGATGTGAAAACCCATGTCTAACTGTCCGAGCCCTCTTTGCCTCCCTCTCTCTCGCATGAGCCGCCTCCATTTGCTGGACTTACAATATTATATGAGGAAATTCCATATCCTGATGAAGCATGACAGTCCTGCAAATAACCCGCCACACCATGAATGAATTGGCTCACCTGCACCCTCTGGTCCATCACTAACTGTGGTGAACACGAGAGCATACTCCTGTACCGTCATTCTTCCCTTGTTCAAATTCATAAATTCTGCTGCATTTAACTCCCTCATCTCCCGAGATAAGAATCGATCTAGGAATGCCTTGTGAAATTCCTCCCAACTAACTAGTCCTACTCCGGTAGCCCTAGCATCTCTCCATTGTCTAAACCAGATATGTGCGACCCCTTTCAGTTGATACGAGGCCAACTCTGCACATTCAACTCCATTCACCCCCATAACCTGGGTGATCTTCACAATCTCGTCAATAAACTCATGCGGGTCCTTGTCCACTTTGAAACCAAGGATCTCTGAAGGGTTCATCCTCAAGAAATATTTAGTCTGGGCTACTGTCGGATTTCCATTCTGTGGGATATGAGCAACAACCTGCTGGTTGACTTGAGCGGTCAAAGCCTGCGCCAACATTTAGATAACCGCCCGAAACTCCGCATGGGCGACTGGCTCTGGTGCTTGGGGCCCTGAACAGGTGGGGCCTATTGATGGCCATGATAATTGCCATCTCCATGGCCTTCACCATTCCCATTCATTCTTCCATTTCTTCTTCTGGGAGCCATGATTCTACAATCGCAAATAGCACAAATTAGGAGGATAGAAAGACTTTTCATCGCACGACATAGATTATGAAAGAAGGGAACATTTCCTAAACGTCTCGTAGTCTCTTCATCATAAGTGTGGCGCGCTTCACACCCATGAAAAAGACTCTACTGAACGCGAATTTCAGATACCTCAAAACCTATTTCTCTTATACCAAATTTGTCACGACCCGAATGTAGACCCGGATTGTAACACGGGACAAGGAACCCCGAGAGGTTCCAAGTCGACCCATGGCATAAGCATACATCTAACTTCATTCACTTTAAGCGGAAGAGTAAACACAAGAAATAGCGGAAACATAAACATAACATAACCTATAGTAACATAGGGAGTCACTAGAGATACACGTAAGCTGAGTACTACATACTGTTTGAAAGCCTCTACTACATATGATGGGTTGATAGGACAACACCACCAACTAACCCGGATAAGTACTGAATCATGAAATATCATAAATGTCTATTAAACGACTCTCGGAACATGAGGACTCACCAATAAGCTGAAAGTGAACTCTGAGATGATTTATGGATGAGGGTGAGACTAAGAGTCGGATCCTGTAACATGAAATGATACCTCATTGAAAGTATGCAGTCAGTACATAGAATGTAACGAGTATGCAAGGTAAGTAAAACGGACATTTAAAATACATGAAACCTCATAAAACATCATAAGAGCGGCACATCATGCTTATATCATAAACATCATAACATAACGTAAGGATCAAGGTTTTCAAATTATTCGCAAACCATTCATTATCATGATAATAAGAGAAACTTAATCAAATAATCACTTGAGCCAACATCATAAACATAAAAATGCATAAATCATGCATAACAATGGGAGGACTCATCATAACCGACACCAATATGGTAGGTCCTTTCATGATGCTCCAACTATCTCACTCAAGTGGGTAGAGTTTCTCATGGCTTGCCAGGCGAGGGACGTGAATTATGTGATATCACAAAAAGAGGAGATCATTATCATTGTAATGTATCATTATAAACCCACGGTGGAACGTGGTTATGAGACACCGGCGTAGTTCTTTGAGCGCTGAGTTGCTCGGTGCTAGACACGACTCCCAATAACATGCATATTAGGCTCATACGTAAATCAATAACATCATTCATTAAGATTCATGGCTAAAAATAAACATTCATCATTCATTGATCCCCATTAAAACATGATTAGCCAAGANCATTAAAACATGATTAGCCAAGAATCAAAGGCCTTTTAGTAGGCCAACACCATAAATCAATAAATCATGAAATCCATTTTATAAACCGTAATAATTCTTCATCATGTGGGCATTTCCCAATACTTCACCATGCTTTACAATAATCAATTCATTCGAAAACATTATTATAAATATGGGTAACTTGAAAACATGTTTTTAATTATCAATAGTTCATAAATCATAAAGCCCATGCATACTTGAAGATCATGTCTATAACTTTTAAATCATCAAATCATTTGGGTATTTGAATTAATCCATATTTTAAATCATAAATCATGTTGGGTTAATAAATATAACCAATTGAAGAGAAGATCATAAATCAATTCATCATAGATCATGCATAATTAGGCTTAATTGAGTAGAAATCGAAATCGATAATTTTGTAAGTAAAATAAATTGTAAAATCTGATCAAAATCCATAAATATGATGTGATTCATAAATAATAAAATCCCATTAACAAATCATTAGATTTTCACAAATTGAATCCAAAACCCCATGTGATATTTGATAGATTTTCATAATTTAATAGATAATGGGCATGGGTTTGAACAGAAACACCCATTCGTAACTCTACATACCTGGGTAAGATCAGATTCTAAAGTTCTTAAATGCCCAAGGATAAATTGATAGGGAAAAGCTTGAACCTAAGCTTGATCTACCTAGAATTCTCTTAGTTTGCAAGCATGGAATGGATTAAGAAAAAGGAACTTAACCTATCTTATTATGCCCAGAAAAATACATGAAACGATGTAATTTAGGGCCTTAGAGCATGAAAAGATCGAAAATTCCCTTAATAAATTCAGCTTGAAAATATGCACAGATCAAACCAACGGGTACACCAACGAGACGTTGGAAGCTACCATGACTCGTGGTATGGCCTGTCATATACAATGCCCAGGCCCTGCTTCTAGAATCATTCCACGGCTCGAAAGGATGACTCGTCCTTTGATCTAACGGACCATGGGTTCGGTCGTTTCTTGCATCCTGAATACCCTGAGCCTTTCCTCACAAGGAGCCTCACCACGACTCGTTGTTTCCTCCAACGAGTCTTGGTACCCATCTGTTAATTCCACTGGAGATTATGAAAACTTGGACAACGATTGGTGACAACGGATGTTTGTTACTCATGACAGGTCATTGTATGACCTGTTACTTCCCCAACTGCCTAGGTCAGTGCTACCCACGAGTACAAGCAATGGCTCGTTGTTTCAAGCAACGCGTCTTTACTCCACCTATTATATCCACTGCCACCCGGACTCCTAAAACCACAACTGGGTCCAACAGGTCGTTGGTTGGACCAACGATCCATTGGGTCATCCGTCTTGAGCATTTTTTTTCTAGTTTTCAACCAACTTCCATTTTTGATCCCGGGTCTGATCTTAGGCGCTTTCAGGGTATTACAAGATTCCTCATCAATTTCATCCTTTATTATCTTTGGCTTTCAAGAAAAGCTTAGAATTCAAGTTAGCCAGGTAAGTAGGGAAATGAATGGGGTATTTCTTCCACCCTCATGCCCAAATTTCTCCTCTAAGTCATGAATTTAAATCTCTAATTAAATATATTGATTTCAAATATTTTAACCTAATTCTATGTAATTATCTATGTTATGTCTATGGGTCTAATCCCCTCATGTTCTATATAATGATTTAAGACTAATGGGCAAGTTTTTGCACTCTATTTGATTATAAATTCATGATTTCAAGTTTAAGAAATTATGCCCTATTATGCATGTTAAAGAAATTCAAGCCTGTGATGCCATGATTTCTAGCATAATAAGTTATCTAATATGAATGAATGATTATGAATTCTTAATTTATAATTCCATGATTTTGAATTGTGAAGTCTATTTAAGTATTTATGACTTTATTATTTGGGCAAGCCCATGCATGTTAAGTATGTTTATCATGATTTTGGCCAAGACCTACAGGATAAGTTTTAAAGAGATATTTGGAGTAAAGACTTCCACTTATTCATATTCAGGATATGTTTTGAAAATATGATTATATGAGCAATATGCATGTTTTGGGAGTAGTGACTAGCACCAAGTAGGCCAGGGATTCTGAGGAACCCGATTTCTGATCTAACGCCAATGTAGGATATACTATAGGGACCTTTTAAGAGAAGTGTTTTTGACTACCCAAGGGCACATTGTGATATCACACCTCATTCGTCCTTTTCACTAGCAAGGCTTAGGATGGCTCTCCTCTACATGGGCAAGACATGGGATCATCATGCGCTCATACATGGTGGTTGTTGGTTATGACGAGTCTCCCATTGTTCCTCACAATTTTAGTTACTCATGCTCAGGACTCATGATATTATGTTTTATAGCATATTTTACCCAATTAATAATTTTTAAGCTTTCACTAACAAATTCAAGCATGACAAGTCATATGAATTCTACTTCTAAATTTTGGGTCATTATGTAGAGGTTATGATGAACAACTTATGACTATGCATATCTCATATATATGGCTTTTAGTATGTAGTCCTTACTCTCATGTTCTATCTTGATTTATGTTTGTATTTCATACTATTGTTTTTCTAGCATGTTTTAATTACCTTACATATTAAGTACATTCTAAGTACTGACTGCATGCTCTATGCTATATCATTTCAATAGGTTTGGGTGATCTAACTCCGCTGCGCTGTTAGTCCTACTCCCATATCAGTCCAGTTCAGTCCCTGTCGGGTGAGTACTCATCTTCCGAGGACATTCATTTTCTTATGTTGTTATGATGGTCTCATTTCAGGCTTGGAGTTAGCTGGGGGATTGTGCCAGCATCTCATCACGTAGTAGAGGCTTTTCATACATAGACTTAGTATGTTCAGCTATGTGATTCAGCATTGTGATATTATCGCTTGATATACGCTTTATGATATTTAGTATTCTTCTTATTCATGCTCATTTTATTTTCCACCTGATTATGCTTTTAAGTCATGCGATGTATGTACCATGGGTTAGGTTAGACCATTCGTGGTTCTAGGTCCTGTGTCTCGATCTAGGGTTCCAGCTCGGGTCGTGACAAACTTAGAATCAGAGCCAAGGGTTTAGGTGTGTCCTAGGGTGTCTGAAAGCCCCGTTAAGTAGAGTCTTTTTCATGGGTGTGAAGCGCGCCACACTTATGGGGAAAAGGCTACAAGACATTTTAGGAAAGTTTCATTCTTTCATGATCCACGTTGTGCGATAAAGTATCTCTCTATTCCTCTAACTCGTGTTGTACTCATTTGCAGAAATATGCCCCCATGCCAAGTTAATGGAAGGAGAAATGGTAACGAAAATGGGCATGGCAATGAAAATGGAGATGGGCATTAGCCAGCCCCACCAACTCCAGTAGTTCCCTCGCCCGAGCAGGTCACTCATGCCGAGTTTAGGGCACTGTTTCAGATGTTAGCACAAGCCATGATAGCTCAGGTCAACCAACAGGCAGTGGCCCATGTTCCCCAAAATGGGAACTCAGTTGCAACGAGAGTGAAAGACTTCCTCAGGATGAACGTAGCTGAGTTTCTTGGGTCAAGTGAATGAGGAACAACATGAGTTTATTGAGGAGGTGCGGAAGATCACCCAGATTACGGGGGTGACTGGATAAGATAGTGTAGACTTAGCCTCCTATCAACTGATGGGGGTTTCTCACATATAGTTCCATCAGTGGAAGGACAACAGGGGAGTTCAACTAGTTCCCGTGAGTTAGGATGAGTTTATAATCGCTTTCTTGGACAGGTTCTTCCTTAGGGAGTTGAGAGATGCAAAAGTGGTGGAGTTCGTCATTCTGAAGAAGCACCACAAGACTTTTCAAGAGTATTTCTTGGAGTTTATCCAGTTGTCCAAGTATGCACTGGAGATGGTTGCTGATCTGAGGGCTCATCTATGCAAGTTTGTGAATGGGGTGGCAGATTCCTTGGTCAAGGAGTGTAGGACCGCCATGTTGATCAATGACATAGATTTCTCCTGGTTGGTAATATATGCCTAGCAAATAGAGATGGAGTAAATGAAGGATAAAGAGAAGGAGAGAAAGGCAAAGAGGGCCAGGACAGGGAGTCATGGGCATTTTCAAGCGATCCGATAGTGGACCTCGACCTCAATCCACCAAAGATCGTCAACTCTAGCCCTATAATCAGCTAGTGTTCCATCAAGACCCATACATGACCAAAGGTGTATAGCATGAGGCCCTAGAGGCTAGGGAAGCATGGAAGGAGAGCACATTTTTCCATCTTGTTGGAAGTGTGGCAGGAAACAGCTTGGCGAATACTTGGTTGGTATAGTTGGTTGTTTCTGGTGTGGAAGCTTGGACTTATGCTCAGAGATTGTCCTTCAGCTAGACAGGGAGACAATAGAGGTCATACCATAGCTACAACTTTAGCAGCTCCAACAGATCTCCTATCTCAGTAGGGCGCATCTTCTAGTGTAGGTGGCGATCAGCACCAGAACAGCTTGTATGCACTATCTTCTCGTTAGGAGTAGGTGGTGTGTCCCGATGTGGTCACTGGTATGTTACGTCTATTCCATCTTGATGTGTATGCATTGTTAGATCCAGGGGCTACTTTATCTTTCGTGACTCCTTATGTTGTTGTTAGTTTTGGTGTCAGTCCCAAAATTCTGTCACCAACCCTTCTCAGTCTCTACTTTTATCGATGAGTCAATTTTAGCTCGATGTTTATATAGAAATTGCCCTGTCACAATCCTTCAGAAAGTCACCTTAGCCAACCTAGTGGAGTTAGATATGACTGACTTTGATGATATATTTTGTATGGATTAGTTACATGCATGTTATGCCTCAGTAAATTATAGAACCGGTATGATAGAATTTTGATTTACGGGTGAACCAATCTTAGAATGGAGGGGTAGTTCAAATGTGCTTGTAGGTCATTTTGTTTCGTATCTCAAGGCCATGACGATGACCTCTAAGGGATGTTTGTATCATCTAGTTTGGGTTAAGGATGCTACGTTCGAGACCCCAACTCTTCAATCAGTTCCTGTAGTATGTGAGTATCTGGAGGTGTTTCTATATGATCTACCAAGAGTCACTCCCGAGCGAGAAATTGACTTCAGTATTGGCCTTCTCCCTGATACAACAGCCTAAACCCATTCCTCCTTATAGAATGGCTCCAACTGAAATAAAGGAATTGAAAGAATAGCTGAAGGACCTCTTAGATAAGGGTTTCATCAGAGCGAACAAATCCCTGTGGGGAGCTCCAATTCTCTTTGTTTGGAAGAAGGATGGTTCCTTAGAATGTGCATTGATTATCAGTAGTAGAATAAGGTCACAGTCAAGAATAAATATCCCTCACTAGGATTAATGACCTATTTGACAAGCTTCAGGGTGTTAAGTGCTTTTCATAGGCAGACCTCAGATCTAGCTATCACCAGCTCAGAATTAGGGAGAGTTACATTCTGAAGACAGCCTTCAGGACTTGGTATGGTCACTATGAGTTCGTATTTATATATTTTTGACTAACGAATGCTCCTGTTGCTTTTATGGACTTGATGAATAAGGTGATCAAGTAGTATTAGGACATATTCATGAATGTCTTTGTAGATGACATTATTATATACTCTCGTAGCGAGGAGGAGCATATTGTTCATTTGAGGACTGTGTTGCAGACTCTCAAGGATCGCCAGATGTTTTCTAAATTCACCGATCACGACCCGAGTCTATACCCTGGATGAGGCACAGTACTTGGAGTCACAAGTAATCCCAAGCCAACCCATGGTCTTTCACAACAATGGTAATTTGAGTAATCTTAGCGGAAGCTTAACTAAATAAATCATTTAAGGAAAACTAAATAATAAAAGTTTAAGAAGTCTGAATCTATGTCTGAAAGCCAGCTACAACTGATGAGTCGCTGGGACAAGTCCCCAGCAAACTCTAAAGTCTACTGAATGAAAATAACTGAAGGAAATAAACATCTTCCTTGAAAAATGAGGACTCACCACTAGTGCAACTGATAACTCCTGGAGAAGATTTGCTAACGGCGCTGAGAATGAGAACCTACGGCTGTATCATACGACAATACAATATAGAAATCTTGCATTAGGACTTTGAATGTACTAAGTAAGTAGGAGAAAGCATAACATTGAGAATGGATAACTGAACTGTAATGACATACAATGACAAACTAAAATAGTGAAACTGAATAAACTGAAATATACTGAAATGGAAAAAATAACCCTGACTGATGGTCATAGACATGCTCTAAATCTGAGGTACTAATCTAAACTATCTGTATGGAACTGAATTGAGTAAACTGAAATTGTTCTGAGATGATCTAAACTGGTCAGAGCTGCATATCTAAAAGTTTCCTAATCATCTAAAGAACCACTAAAATTTGATATCTAGGTCTAATAACTGATAACTGGGAGGCACCACTGACACCTCAAGAAATGATTGTAGTCAAACTGATCAGCTGACATTTCTGGGCAATATTGAGTATGCTAATTATCCGACTAAGACTAGTCTAACATGCATCTGACTGAGATCTCAACATATACTAACAATATGGTAATCCCAAAATTGATAGAAACAAGCTACAGGGAAAACTAGTCCAACACACAAGATTCTAATTTTGCTGAACTGAGAAACTAAGGCTAAATCATTCCACTAGATGCTAGTTCCACAAAATTTCTAGAATCTGGGAATAAATAAGAAGCTAATATCATGAATAATATTTCACTTGAAATCTTAAAAGAATTTTTTTTGAAAACTTTCTGCATTTCGAATCCATAGGGCTACAACTAATAGAAGAATTAGAGAAGGGTTTTAGGGACACAAGGGAGGAACAATTCCCTTGTTGAATTCCCATATATGTGGATAAGAAATCCCTTGAGAAAAAGACTGAATTTCTGCAACTGACAAAGAGCCCTAGTTCTTGATCTGAGAGCTTCCTAATTGTTTCTACGCTTTAGACTTGAGGGAATGAGTGAAAATGAAGGGGGAATGTCGTTCTACCCCTTTAACTCGCTCCTAAATGAGCCCAAAACAACAGGGTTTAAAGATAAAAATCTAGGAAATACCAAAAATAACCCTGGAATAAAATATTAAAAATTGCCCGACAGGGGATCAACGGGTCACTCAACGAGTCATTGGCTGAGACCATGACTCGTTGGGACTAGTTGGTCCTACTGCCTAGGTTCTGGGTTCACTAAAATTGGAAATGGGAGATACCATTACTTGTTGTATGAACCAACAGGTCATTGGTTCCTCCTGTGCTCATTGAACGAGCAAATTGGGAGGCCTGGTGACGAGCAACACAATNTACGATTTTCGCGATTTTCGGTGTATGTTAGCCCACGGATTTCAGGCAACAGGTCATTGGTTCCTCCTGTGCTCATTGAACGAGCAAATTGGGAGGCCTGGTGACGAGCAACACAATGACTCATTGGTAGACACAACATATCATTATGTCCAGTCGTTACCTTCATTGGAAAATTTATAAAAAAATCCCTGACTTGACATGAAGGGTGGTGACAACGACTCATTGTATGGTAGAACAAGTCATTGCTACCACTAGTTATCACTGAAGAGGGTTTCTAGGACTCACAACCAATGGCACACCATGAGTCATTGTATCAAATGATGACTCGTTGGTTAAGTCGTGGGGTCCTAGAAAAGGAGTTATGAGCTGGGGAACCAATGAGTGACAAGATGACTCGTTGTTTCTGACAACGGGTTATTTCATATCCCGTGGGTTCCCGAAATACCAAGCAGGGCTTACCACGACCGATGCAATGAGTCGTTGGAGCTGACCATGACTTGTTCAGTTGTTCTGAGGAAATTTTTCTGCTTTCTTCTGGATTTTTCTTGCACGGTCTGAGTTTGGTCTCGGAAAGTTTTGGGGTGTTACAATATCTCCCCCTTGGGATCGTTCATCCTCGAATGAAGGCTGAAATTGCAGGAAAAGTAGGAAAAGAGATGCAATTCCAAATGAGACTATGAGTTGGTTTCTAAAGGAGTAACTAACTCCGAACTTACTTAACCATGCTAACAGAGTTGATGCAACTAAAATGTCCATATAAAATTAGAATAGAGCTGATGAGTACGGATCTAAATAGAGTACTGAAGAGGAATTTAGTACCTGATGCTGGAACTGAACTGGAAGGGAATAAGTGAGGGTATCTGGCCATTATGTTTTCTTCTGCCCCCCATATGGCTCTCTCAACAAGTGTATTCCTCCATAAGACTTTCACCGACGCGAGTTCCTTGTTTCTCAACTTATGAACCTAACGATCAAGGATCTGAACTAGGACCTCTTCGTAAGAGAGACTATCTTTTGTTTCCACACAACCTAGTGGCACAACTGAAGTTGGATCACCGATGCACTTCTTTAATAGTGACACGTGGAAGACTGGATACAGAGATGCTAACTCTAGAGGTAGTTCTAACTCATATGCCACACTGCTAATTAACTTCAGAATTCTATAGGGTTCCACATATCTCGAATTGAGTTTTCCTTTCTTCCTAAACCTCATTACCCCTTTCATGAGTGAAATTTTCAGATAAATCCAATCATCCACTGCAAACTCTAACTCTCTTCTTCTCACATCAACAGAGTATTTCTGATAACTTTGCATTGTTTTCAACCTCTCCCTAAGAAGTTGCACCTTCTGCATAGCTTCACGAATGCAGTTTGACCCTATTAGTGTAGCTTCTCTTACCTCAAACCACCCTATAGGAGACCTACATCTCCTACCATATAATGCCTTAAACAGGGCCATCTGGATATTGTAGTGGTAGTTGTTGTTGTACGCAAACTCGATCAGAGGTAGGTGATCATTCCAACTGCCCTTGAAATTGATCACACACTCTCTCAGCATATCTTCCAAGGTCTGGATAGTCCGCTCAGCTTGTCCATCTGTTTAGGGTTGAAAAGCTGTGTTGAGCTTGACCTGGGTAACAAGTCCTTTCTGAAATGACTTCCAAAAATTTGAGGTGAACTAGGTACCTCTATTTGAAATAATGGACAAGGGCACTCCATGAAGTCTGACCAACTCCCGGATATATAGCCTAGAATAATCCTCAGTTGAGTCTGTAATTTTAACTGGGAGGAAATGTGTTGACTTGGTCATCCAATCTACTATCACCCAAATTGAATCATGCTGCCGACCATTACGAGGTAGACCTGTAATAAAGTCCATATTCACTTCTTCCCACATCCATGTGGGTTTGCTGATATCCTGAGTCATACCTCCCGGTCTCTGATTTTCCACCTTAACCTGCTGGCAGTTCGGGCACTTAGCCATAAATTCTTCTATGTCTCCTTTCATGTCGTTCCACCAGTAAATATCTCATAGAGCATGGTACATCTTAGTTGCACCTTGGTGGATAGAATATCTCCAACTGTGTGCTTCAGCTAGTATCTTCTGTCTCAAGTCACCCGCATCCGACACACATAGTCTACCCTGGTATCGGAGTACACCATCTTCCCCTTTGGAGAAAGCCTCCACTTCTTTTCTGAGAACTGCTTCCTTGAGCTTGAGCAGCGCTGTATCTTCATCTTGCCTTGACTTAACCTCGATAACAAACGAGGAATCCAATCAACTCTACACTACTAGTCCGCCCTCAGCTAAATCAACCAATTTTACTCCCAACCGACCTAACCTATGAATATCCTTTGCCAGTTATTTTTTGCTTTCTTCAACATGAGCCACGCTACCAATAGACCTCCTGCTCAAGGCATCAAAAACCATATTGTCTTTGCTCGGGTGGTACAACACACTCATGTCGTAGTCTTTCAATAGCTCCAACTACCTTCTCTGACGAAGATTTAAATCTTTATAACTGAACACATACTGAAGGCTCTTGTGATCAGTGAAAACATACACATGAGCCCCATAAAAGTAGTGTCTCCATATTTTCAATGCAAACACCACTGCTACCAACTCCAGGCCATGTGTCAGATAGTTCATTTCATGAACCTTGAGTTGTCTGGAGGCGTAAGCTATCACCTTACCTCGCTGCATCAGAACACAACCAAGTCCAACTTTAGAAGTGTCACAATACACAACAAACCCATTTGTTCCTTCTGGCAAGGTTAACACTAGAGCAGTAGTGAGTCGAGTCTTCAACTCTTGGAAACTCTTCTCACATGCATCTGACCACTGAAATTTTACCTTTTTCTAAACCAACCTAGTAAGAGGAGATGAAATAGAGGAAAAAGCTTTCACAAAATGTCGATAATAACCGACTAGACCTAAGAAACTTATGATTTCGGTTGGGGAAGTAGGTCTTGGCCAGTCTTTCGCTGCTGCTATATTTTGAGGATCTACCTGAATACCCTCACCCGAGACCACGTGACCAAGAAAAGTCATAGATTTGAACCAGAATTCACATTTGCTGAACTTAGCGAATAACTGGCAGTCTTTGAGCATTTGTAGCACTATCCTCAGATGGTTAGCATGTTCTTGCTTACTTCTAGAGTATACCAAAATGTCATCAGTATACAATGAAGAACATGTCTACATATGGCTTGAAAACCCTGTTCATCAGGTCCATGAAAGTTGCGGGGGCATTAGTTAGTCTTAGGGGCATAATTACGAATTCGTAGTGACCATACCGAGTTATGAAAGCTATTTTTATTATGTCACACTCTCTGACACTTAGTCGAACAAGTCGTCAATCCTGGTAGGGGATACCTATTCTTAATTGTGACCTTATTCAACTTATGGTAGTCGATACACATTCTTAGGGTACCGTCTTTCTTTCGCACGAATAATACTGGAGCACCCTATGGAGAGATGTTGGGCCTAATAAAACCTTTATCAAGGAGGTCTTTTAGCTGCTACTTCAACTCCTTAAGCTCAACTAGAGCCATTATGTAAGGAGGGATAGAGATGGGTTGAGTGTCTGGGAGGAGGTTTATGCCGAAGTCTATTACCCGCTCAGAAGGAACTCCGGGAAGATCTTCGGGAAACACGTCAGGGAACTCGCTGACAGCTAGAACTAACTAGATAGTTGGGGTCTCAGAGCTGGAACCTTTGACCAAAACTAGATGTAAATACACCCTTTAGAAATAATTTTTCTGGCCTTAAGGTAGGAAGTAAACCGATCCTTAGGCATTGAACTACTTCCTGTCCACTCTAACACTGGCTCATTAGGGAATTGAAATCTGACGACTCTAGTTCTGTAGTCGACTGAGGAATAACCGGAGTGTAACCAATTCATACAAAGAATGAGGTCGAAATCAACAATTTATAACCCTACGAGATCGGCTAGAATGACATTATTCAAGATTGAGACTGGACAGTTTCTATATACCCAGATGGCTCTAATTGACTCACCAACTAGGGTAGAGACTGGGAATGGTTCTAAGAGGACTTCTAGACTAATATCAAACTGAACAGATACATAGGGAGTCACAAATGATAGTGCAGCTCCTAGATCTAGTAGGGCATACACATCTAGATAGAAAAGACGTAACATACCTTTGACCACATCACGTAAGCTCTCTTGATCCTGACAAGAGGACAAAGCATAAAAATGGTTTTGGCGCTGGCCACCATCTGTACCAAAAGTGTTGGCCTAATAAGCTGGTCGGCCTGCTAAGGCTACTGAAGTAGTGGATTGTTATCTTCCCCGTCCTGCTGACGTGCATTCTTTGAGCCGATGAACTAGATATCAAAACCCACAACAAGCCTCTCGGCTCTAAAGACATTCCCCTGGATGGTACTTGCGGCACTTAGGGCAAGCCGAGTAGAGGTTGCTGGTGTTGTGACTCTAGGACGGCGGGCTAGATGCTCCGCCCCTTTGATCCTTGAGGGACCAGAAAGTAGGGATGCTGCCTAAAGTGGGTGTTGGAGACCTCTGTTGCTGCTACTATGGGCGGCTACTACCGCCAGACCTATGGTGGCCATAATCTGATTGGCCAGTCCTTGCCCGCTTATTCTCCTGCTCCAAGTCTTTTAGCTTTTCTGCCTCAATTTGTTGGCATGAATGATGTGGATGGAGAGGTCAATATCCCCTTAATGATCGTTGTAGTCCTTCACTCCTTAAGGACCAAGTTCGATACTCCATTGATGAACTTTAGCATGCGAGCCCTTGGATCGGCTACCATCTCCGGAGAATATTTAGATAACCGTGTGAACTCCAGTGTATACTCTTCCACCGTCCAGTTTCCCTAATACAAATTCATAAATTCTATTGCCTTAACCTCCCTGAGCTCCCGAGAGAAGAATCTATCTAGGAAGGCTATTATGAACTCCTCCCACTCCACCGATTATACTACCATTGATCTCCCTTCCTTCTATTGATCGTACCATATCAGGGCTACCCCTTTCAGCTGATAGGCATCCAGGTCAGCACTCTCAGAGGAGCGAAAGCCCATAATTTGGGTGATCTTCCTAATCTCATCCATGAACTACTATGGGTCATCTCCTACCTTAGATCCATGGTAAGTTGGAGGGTTCATTCGGGTGAAGTCTCAAACTCAGGGAGCTGCTGCAAACCCATTAATGTTAACCAGAACCACCTGCTAGTTCACCTGGTTTGGGAATGTCTGTGCGAGCAGCTAGATTTCCACTCTAAACATTGTAGAGGACACTAGGTCGTCCTAAGGGGCTGCTGGATTGGTGGGGAAGGTCGGTTAGCGTTGCTAGCACTTCTTCCATTACCACATCTTAGAGGCATGATTTCACTGAAATGAAATAGATCACGAGTTAGGAGAACATTTCTGGAATTGAACTTCAATGCACCATAAAGAGTATGAATAAAAGAGAGTTTTCCTAATAACGTCTCGTAGCCTCCCCGTCATAAGTGTGGCGCGCTTCACACCCATGGAAAGGACTCTACCTGAGACGGCTTTCAGACATCCTAGGAGCACTCTAAACCTAGTGCTCTGATACCAACATTTTCAAGACCCGAGTCAATACTCTGGATGAGACACAATACTTGGAGTCACAAGTAACCCCAAGTCAACCCATGGTCTATCATAAGACTTGTAATTTGAGTAATCTAGGCGGAAGCTTAACTAAATTAATCATTTAAGAAAAATAGAATAATAAAGGTTTATATATATGAAAACAAAATTGAAAGTCTGAATCTATATCTGAAAGCCAGCTACAACTGATGAGTTGCTAGGACAAGCCCCTAGCTCTAAAGTCTACTGATTGAATATAACTAAAGGAAATAAACATCATCCTCGAAAAATGAGGACTCACCACTGGTGCAGTTGATAACTCCTAGAGAAGATCTGCTAATAGTGTTGAGACTGAGAACCTGTGGCTGTATCATAAGACGATACAGTAGAGAAAGTATGCGTCAGTACTTTGAATGTACTGGGTAAGTAGGAGACATCATAACATAGAGAATGGATAACTAAACTATAATGACATACAATGACCAACTGAAATACTGAAAATAAATAAACTAAAATATAATGAAGTGGTCAAAATGACCCTTACTGATAGTCATAACATGGCCTGAATCTGAGGTACCGATCTGAACTATTTGTACTGTACTGAACTGAACTGAGTAAACTAAAACTATTCTAAGATGAGCTAGACTAAAACTATACTGACTAGTGGAGAGGCTATAACCGACATATAACCACGTGAGCTAGACGTGGAGTCTGATATATACACCCCATCGGTAGGACCCAATATACCTTGCCAGGGTATAAAGGAATGAACTAGGTGATCACAAGTCTGAGGACATAAGGCCAATAAAAATAACCTACGGTGTCAATGTAGTTTTGAGAATCGGGGTGTGATGGAACCCCGTCTGATCGGTGCTAAGTCCTTCTCCCAGTGGATAGTCCTAAACTAATTACTAACTGATAGCTCAAAACTAGGGTGCAAGACTAAGTCAGGAATATCTATTTGAGAGTACCCTAAGATTCTTATCGAACCGAATTCTATAACTGGTGTTCTAAGACTGGCCAGAGCTGCTTACCTGAAAGCGTCATAACCGTCTAAATAACAAAGTGAAATCTGAAGTTAGGGGTTCTAAAACTAGTAAGAGCTGCTTATCTAAAAGTATCATAACTGTCTAAGGAACCACTAAAATCGGATACCTGAGTCTAATAACTAATAACTGGGAGGCACCATTAACACCTCAAGTAATGACTGTAGTCAAACTGATCAGCTGATATTTCTGGACAATACTGACTATGCTTATAATTTTACTATGTTTGGACTAACATGCATCTGACTGAGATCTCAACATACACTAACAATATTGGAATCCCCAAACTGATAGAATCAAGCTACAGGGAAAACTAGTCCAACACGCAAGATTCTAATTTTACTGAACTGAGAAACTCGGGCTAAATCATTCCACTACATTCTAGTTTCACAAAATTTCTAGAATCTGAGAATAAATAAGCACCTAGTATCATGAGTAATATTTTACTTGAAATCTTAATGAATTTTGTATGAAAACTTTCTGCATTTCGAATCCACAGGGCTACAACTAATTGAAGAATTAGAGAAAGGTTTTGGGGACACAAGAGAGGAACAATTCCATTATTGAATTCCCACATACCTTGATAAGAAATCCCTTGAGAAAAATCTTGAATTTCTACAACTGACAAAGAACCTTAGTTCATGATCTAAGAGCTTCCTGACTATTTCTACGCTTTAGACTTAAGGGAATGAGTGAAAATGAAGATGGAATGTTTTTCTACCCCTTTTAGTCCCTCCTATAAGAGCCTAAAATGATAGGGTTTAAATTTAAAAAGGCTAGGAAATTACAAAAATAACCCTAGAATAAAATCTAGAAACTGCCCGACAGAGGACCAATGGGTCACTCAATGAGTCAGTGGTTGAGACCACGATACGCTGGGACTAGTCGTTGGTCCTACTGCTTGGGTTCTGGGTTCACTAAAATTGGCAATAGGAGATACCAAAACTCGTTGGATGAACAACGAGTCATTGGTTCCTCCCATGGTCACTGAACGAGAAAATTGTGAGGCCTGACAACGGGCAACACAGTGACTCATTGGTGGACCCAACGGGTCGTTGTGTCCAGTCATTACCTTCACTGGAAAATTTATAAAAAAAATCCTTGACTTGACATGACGGGTGGTGACAACGACTCGTTATGTGGTACAATGGGTGTTTGCTGCCACTCTTATCACTAAAGAAGGTTTCTTGGACTCTCAACTAATGATATCAAAATGATGACTCATTGGTTGAATCATGGGGTCCTAGAAAAGGAGTTTTGAGCTGGGGAGCCAACAAGTAATAGGACGACTCATTGTTTCTGACAACGGGTCATTCCAAGTCCCGTGGGTTCTCAAAGGATCAAGTAGGGCTGACCACGACTGACACAACGAGTTGTTGGAGCTAACCATGACTCGTTGTCTCAGCTGTTTTGGGGCAATTTTTCTTGTTTCTTCTGAATTTTTCTTGCAAGGTCGGAGTTTGGTCTAGGAAAATTTTGGGGGTGTTACATTACCAAGTGTGAATTTTGGCTAAACTCAGAAACAGTTTTGGGCCGTATAGTTTCTAGAGAGGTTGTACATCTAGACTCTCAAAATATAGAAGCGGTGAAGAAGTGGCTAGACCTGTCAACCTACAGATATTAGGAGCTTCTTGGATTTAGCTGGCTATTATAGGAGGTTCGTAGAAGGATTTTCAACCTTTGCAACATTGTTGACTATGTTGACCCAGAAGAAGGTTAAATTTTAGTGGTCAGATTCTTGCGAGAGGATTTTCAAGAGTTAAAGACTCGACTCACTTCAGCCCCAGTACTAACCCTACTTGAGGGCATGTATGGTTATGTCGTGTATTATGGTGCCTCTAGGGTTGTTCTTGGGTGTATGTTGATGCATCATGGTAAGGTCATTGCATATGCCTCTAGACAACTTAAGACTCACGAGAAGAATTATCTTATGCATGACCTAGAGTTGGCAGCTGTGGTGATTCCTTTGAAGAGTTGGAGGAACTATTTGTGTGTGGGTGCATGTGGATGTGTTTACAGACCACAAGAGTCTTCAGTATGTGTTCACTCATAAGGACCTGAATTTGCGACAAAGGAGATGGCTAAAGCTTCTTAAGAAATATGACATGAGTGTCCTTTATCATCTGGGCAAGGGCAATTTAGTGGAAAAATCATTTAGCCGGCTACCCATGGAGAGCATGTCTGATGTTGAAAATAGAAGAAAGTAGTTGGTGAAGGATGTCCGTAGGCTTGCTCGTTTAGGGGTTTTCCTTACAGGTTCTACAAATGGTGGTGTTATCATTCTCAATGTGTCAGAATCTTCTTTGGTGATGGAGGTCAAATCTAGGCAAGATGAGGATCCTATCCTTCTGAAGCTGAAGGAAGCTGTTCAGAATTAGAAAGTGGATATTTTCTCCGAAGCGGGAGATGGTGTACTCCAATATCAGGGTCCATTGTATGTCCCGACTGGAGATGACTTGAGAGAGCGGATGTTGAGCGAGGCTCATGGCTCTCGGTACTCTATCAATCCAAGTTCCACCAAGATGTACCGTGATCTACGAGAATTCCATTCGTGGAATGGCATGACGAAGGATATAGCGGAGTTTATGGCTAACTATCCAAATCTTCAATATGTCACGACCCGAGTTTGCACCCTAGCTGTAACACGGGACAAGAAACCCTGAGAGGCTCCAATTCATCCTATGGAAAAATCATAGCATACACATAACGTCAGAAATGACTAACAACATAAATAAGCAGAAGCTGATATCAAAAATCTAATATAAAACATAAGGACAACTTAATAACACTTAGATACAACGCTAAATCTGTCTAGACAAGTTTGAAATCCTTCTAGTAACTGATGAGTTGCTATGACAAGCCCCACACTCACTCCTAAAGTCTGAAAACTCAAACATAAAAAAAAATATGAACATAAACATGTCCTCGGAAGATGAGGACTCACCACAGGTGGCTAGGAGAGAGAGAAACGTATCTTGCCACGCGGCTGAACCTGGAGACCTGAATCTATATCATAAAACGACATAGCACAAAAGGCGTGCAGTTAGTACATGGAATGTACCAAGGTATGCAGGAAATGTAATAAAATAACTCGTAAATATATATACAAGGAGGAAGTAATATAAATCAAAATAATAGTAATGTAACTGAAATGAGATACGACAACCTTATATGAGATTTACATATTCATATCATCATAACCACAATATAAGGACATGCATTATTATAAGATAAACTGATGCGCAAAAGTAATAATATGGATTGATATAGAGGTACGATGTCGTGACTGATACCAAGAGGGTCCCTAACTATCGAAGGGAAGTCCCTGACTGTCAAAAGAAGCGTCCCTGACTATCGAAGGGAAACATTCTCGCTAGGGAGAATCCCTGACTTTCAAAGGGAGAAAGATGCTCTAATATAGAGAGTCACTGACTGGCTAGGGATGTTAGTCCTGACAGACTAAGGGGAAAACATGCATGACAAGTAGCTAGGGATATGAGTCCCGACCGGCTAGGGATGTGAGTCCTAACTGACTAGGGATGTGAGTCCCGACCAACTAGGGATGTGAGTCCCGACTCAATAGGGATACTCTAAATTAGCATAGCTAATCAGAGACAAGAACATTCGTCACTTTAATCATGGAATACTCATTTGGAAAGAATTAGAGCTATCTTCTTTTAGGCACAGGCTCAACAAGATGGAATATTAGTCACAGGCTTTATCATCATGATTCACATCATTAGTATAACCAATTCTTTATTAGCTTTAACATCTCACCCCAATGAGCATGCTACAGATTCACATTAAGCACTAGTCCATCATGATATCTTAATTTTGAACTCATCTCATTCAATATGTAACACAAGGTCATGCATGATTTATAGATTCAACTCATATTTTACCAAAGATGCATGACTTCATTTATTTAGATTCACGAGCAACTTGTACATTTAACTCATACATCATTATTTA
>JACEIK010008739.1:37444-53566 GCA_018107945.1 Datura stramonium | reverse complement strand
CTCTTGACAAGCTCCAAAATATACCTACATTGGCGCATAGTTTATAAGACCAGAGAACCTTGGAGCCCCTAGCCTACTCGATGCTAGACATTAATCCCAAATGATTTATAATGCTCATATAATCATATTATAGAACATAACTTGAATCTATACATTTGAGGAGTCTTGACTCAAATATATATATATCTATCATTTGATATTGTTCGCCTTGGCTAAATCATAAAACATACTTTTCTTGTGTGGTCTTGCCTAAATCTCAAAATCATGCATACTTGAAATAGACATTATTGGTAAAAATCATAGATTCATACATGGGTAATTTGTAACATTCATACATGCTAGATGTCTTATCATACTTGAAATCATAAATCATAAACATGACTCTTTTTTTTCATGAACTTGCATAATTGAGCATAATCTTCTGAAATATGAAATCATAAATTTGTAATTAAAAAATGCTTAATATTTTCCCATGAATATTCAAATATACTTTAAAACATAAAGGAAATTGACCCATAAATAAATCATAGAGAATTTTGTAAAAATTGGATTAAAACTCCATACGATCATCAACTTGAATTTATGAACTTGAGGAGAAATTTGGGCATGAGAGTGAAAGAAAACTCTCATTCGAAGACCTACATACCTGGGTAAAATGAATCTACCCTTGTCCTTGAGAGCCCAAGAGATTTGGAGAAGAACTTGAAGAATTCTAGACTTGATCTTCAATGGAAAATTTTCTAATCTTGCATGCATGGGAGGGGAATGAATTAGAATATGTTAAACTCCGTTAATACACTTCTTTCAGGGGTTAAAATGATGTAGTATAAGAGTTAAAAGCATGGGAGATTATGAAATTACCCCTGAGAATCAGGTAGAATTTCCACGACTGGGCACAGCAACGGTACCTGTGACGGCTGTCACACTCCCGACGGTCCGTCATTAGTGCTGTTGCCCAAAAAATAGTGAGGTCAGCCAAAATATCCTTCTAACGGTACAAGTGATGAGACGTCACTACTCTAACGGTCCGTCAGGTCTGCTGTCACCCCTAAGTCCAAAAAATTTTCCTTCGACGGCTTAACCAATGGTCTGTCGCTGGTCTGATTGGTGTCACTAGCACAGTCAGGTCTATGATGGGCCTTCATCCATGCCGTAAAACCTAAACATCACCAGTGATGGTCCGTCGCCTTCTTGATGACCGTCACTCACGTTGTCAGGGATGTGACAAGCTGTCAGTCACACCGTCACTCCCTACACCAGACCTGCAAATTTTAGTTATTTTCCTTCATCAAGATATTCTGGGGTCCGAGGTGTAACATTGATTCGTGGTATGACTCATCGTAAAAAACAAAAAGCTTTGGTAAGTGGTCGTGTTGAGAAGCAGTAAAAATTAGGAAGCTTGGTCTAGTGTCAACGGAAGGGTGCAATGATCTGTTGTCATAAGTAATGATCCATTATATGTGTCCAGGGAGGATTCCAAAAACCATGCATGATGTCAGTAGTGACAATGAGAGGCAGGGACGAGTCATTGTGGCATGTAATGACTCATCTTATCTAACCGTCGTTCGAAAGTCTAACAACTGGGGAAAATTGGATGGTTGAGATGAGTGATACCACGAGTCATGGTATAAAAGGATGACTTTTTGGTATGAGTCGTGGTACCTGGAAGAGAGGTTTTTCCTATGAAATTATTAAGGGCATTTTCATAAATTTTAAGCTCCTAAGTCCTAAACTACGTCATTTTAAGCTCGAGAAAGAGTGTTTTAAGGGTATTATTCAGCCTAGACCATCCATTCTTCTCCTAACACCCTAATTAGAAGATCAAGTCTCTTAAAACCTCTCAAGAATTTCTAGGGTTCTTCCTCAAATTCTACCTAAGTGCAATTGGGGTTTCAAGGCTAGTTGTTAATTGTCAATTCCAGTTATCTGAGCTTATCAATGATGGATTCTTTCACCCACATGCCCCTTCTTCAAACAAATTCATGATCACCCATACCCCTAGCCCTATTTTTGAAATTTCTAGGGTTTATATTGGGTGATGAAATTCCTCCATGATTCTCTTTTGGGTATAGTTGAATTGATATGAATCTATGATTTCCACGATTGGTGTTTTATGATTCTTAAAAGTTCTCATGAAATTATGGTCCCTTATGCTACAAGTATGATTATGAACTCTTAAGGCTAAATGAGTTTTTATGAAATTCTATGATCCTCTATGATTTCAACGCTCTCAAGCCCTAATTTATGTTTTTGATGTATTATACATGATTTCTATAAGCACTTTACATGAATTTATGAACTCCAAGTATGAGGATTTTCTCAAGTAAGTATGACTTTTCATGATTATCAGGTTTGCGATTATGGTTGACTCACGGGCCCTTATTTTATGGCTAGTTCACAGATTACATGAATGTTTATGATTATTATGATTTCAACTAGCCCATGAACTTTATGTATAATTTCACGATATTCATTATGAGTCATGCGCATATTTTTGGGAGTAGTGTCTAGCACCGAGTAGGCCCGGGGTTTAGGAAAATCCTGACTCTCAGAGCTACATACCAATGTAGGTTGATATTCATGTTAACCCTATGGGGGTCTCTTCAGTGATCACGCCATGTTATCATTCCTTGCCTGTAAAGGCTTACGACAGCTCTACCCACTTGAGCGAGATAGTCGGGGCATCATGTAAGCTCTATCATGACCGTGTTGATTACGACGAGTCCTACCATTGTTCCTTATGTTTTATGCATGATCATGTTTATGATAGTTTGTCTCAAGTTATGATTTACAAGGTTTCTCTTATGATTACGATTATGACTAGTTTATGAACAGGTTTGAAAACCTTGAGCCCTCATGTCTAAATTATGGTTTATTACATCATGTTTCAGGAATATTCTATTCTCATTAACTTTTATGTATTTTAATTATCCATTTTTACTTACCCCACTTACTCAGTACATTCCAAGTACTAACCATATACTTTATGCTGTATCATTTCATGATACAGGTCAGAGCAATCAGACTCAGTCTCGCTGTTAGCCCAACTCCCACCTTAGTCCAGCTCAGTCCCCATTGTTGGTGAGTCCTTATCTTCTGAGGACATTCAGTTTAGTGGTTTTGATTATGCTATTTCAGTTTCTAACTTTAGCGAGCCAGTTGGATGGTGTTGTTCGATCAGCTCATAAGACAGTTTAGAGGCTTATTAGAGATTAGCTAGACTCTCATCTTTATCAAGTATTGACTCCATTTATGATGGTTGATATATGTCAGAATTCCGCTTAAAAATGTTTGCTTTAATTATGCTCTTAGATTCATTATGCATGTGCCATGGGTTAGATTGGAGTCATTCATGGCTCTAGGTCCCGTATTTCGATTCGGGGTCCATGCTTAGGTCGTGACATGGTACGAGCCGTACTAGCACCCGCAACTGAAAATTCAGAGAAATTTCACAAGTTCTGGGGAAAAGTACAAGTCATGGTATGAGCAGTACCAAGGATTCGTGAAAAACTTTATAGGAGGTGCACTTGCAGAAGATACTAATACGAGTTGAAGTTATGAACCTTAATGACTACATACAAACTATACTAAGAAGTCATGAAAATTTCAGAGAATATGTCAACTGGTAGAACCCAAAGTATGAGAAAATTCCATGACCTGTAACACACCAAGGGATGAATTGTACCAAGGAATCGTGGTGAGATTCAGATGTCATGACCCGAGTCTATATCCTAGACGCGACATGGTACTTAAGACACAAATTGACCCCAAGCTAACCCATGGCATAACATACAACTAAAATTTTGAATACTAAATATAATCTATAATTGGAAGCTTTGAAAACATAACTGATTAAAATATTTAAAGTAACAAAACATCTAATAAAATAATGAATTACTAACTCTATCTGAAAGCCACCTATGAACTGATGAGTAGTTGGGACAAGCCCCCAGCTAACTCTAAAGTCTGAATTGAAATATCAAAATACGATAGTTTGGAAAGGAAACTCTAGTTCTCGAAAAATGAGGACTCACCACTGAACTCTCACGATCCGAACGTAGACCCGGATCATAACACGGGATAAGGAACCCCAAGAGGTCCCAAGTCGACCCATGACATAAGCATACATCTAACTTCATTCACTTTAAGCGAAAGACTGAACATAAGGCATAGCGGAGACATAAAAATAATATAAGATGTCATAATATTCGTAAACACTGGACATATACATAAGCTGAGTACTACATACTGTCTGAAAGCCTCTATTGTATAAGATGGGTTGATGGGACAACACCCCAAACTAACCTAGCCAAATACTGTAACATAGAATAACATAAATGTCTAGTTAAACGGCCCTCGGAACTGAGGAATCACCAACAAAGCTGATAATAATAATCCCTAGATGGTCTAAGGATGAGGATAAGCCTGAGAGCCCAGTCTTGTATCATGAAATGATAAAACATAGAAAGTATGCAATTAGTACATGGAATGTACCTAATATGTAAGATAAGTACACGGACATTTAAAACATTCAACAATTCATAAAACATCATAAGAGTGGGACATCATGCTTATATCATAATCATCGTAACATAACATAAGGATCAAGGTTTTCAAATCATTCGTAAACCATTCATTTTCATAATCA
This sequence comes from Datura stramonium, assembly GCA_018107945.1. Taxonomy (NCBI): domain Eukaryota; kingdom Viridiplantae; phylum Streptophyta; class Magnoliopsida; order Solanales; family Solanaceae; genus Datura; species Datura stramonium. The sequence continues at coordinate 48,918 of JACEIK010008739.1, read as the reverse complement.
TAAGAGAAACTCTATCAAATCATCACTTGAGCCAATATAATGAACATAACAATGCATAAAACATGCAGAAAAATGGGAGGACTCGTCATAATCGACACCATTATGGTAGATCCTTACATGATGCCACCATTCAAGTGGGTAGAGTTGCCCCTGGCTTTCCAGGCGAGGGACGTGCATTATGTGATATCACAAAAGAGGGTATCACTACCATTGTAATGTATCATTATAAACCCATGGTGGCACGTGGTTATGAGACACCTGCGTAGTCCTTTGAACGTCGGGCTGCTCGGTGCTAGACATGACTCCCAAAAATATGCAAAATGGGTTCATATGTAAATCAATAACATCATTCATTGATCCGCATTAAAACATGATTAGAAAAGAATCAAAGGTCCTTTAGTCAGCCAACATCACAAATCGATAAATTATGAGGTCCATTTCATAAACCGTAAATCATTCATCATCATGTGGGCATTGCCCAATACTTTACCATGCTTTACAATACTCAATTCATTCGAAAACATGCTTATAAACATGGGTAACTTGAAAACATGCTTTTCATCATCAATAGTTCATANCATCATCAATAGTTCATAAATTATAGGGCCCTTGTATACTTGAAGATCATGCATGTAGCTTGTAAATCATCAAGCCATTTTGGATAATTGAATAAATCCATATTTCAAATCATTGATCATGCTGGGTTTGTAAATATCAACAATTGAAGAGAAGGTCATAAATAGATTCATCATAGATCATGCATTATTAGACTTAATTGAGTTGAAATTGAAATCAATGATTTTATAATCGAAAATAATTGTAAAATCTTATTAAAATCAATAAATTATGATGTGAATCATGAATCATAAAAGGCCATTACCAAATCATTAGCTTTTTCACAAAATTGAATTCAAAACCCCATGAGATTTTTTGATAAATTTTCAGAAATTAATAGAGAATGGGTATGGGTGTGAATAGAAACACCCATTCATAACCCTACATACCTGGGTAAGATCAGATTCTAGAGTTCTTGAATGTCCAATGGAGAATTGATAGGGAAAAGCTTGATTCTATGCTTGATCTCTCTAGAATTCTCTTAATTTGAATGCATGAGAATGGCTTGAGAAAAGGGACTTAACCTATATTGTTATTCCCAGAAAAATACATAAAATAATGTAGTTTAGGGCCTTAGAGCATGAAAAGGTCAAAAATACCCTTAATGAATGTTCCCTGAAAAACTAACCTAGGCGAACGACTGATCCCACGAGTCATTGCATGGAACCACGACTCGTGGTATCCAGTTGTTGGATCCACTGTCTCAAGCCATACATTCAGATTCTTCCCAGGACTCGACAGGACGAGTCATTGATTCAAATGATGGGTCGTTAGGTCGACCGTTGCTAGCCCCCTTTACAAACATAAACTTCCTTACCACGAGACTCACCACGACTTGTGGTTGCTTCCAACGAGTCGTGGTCTTGATCCGTTACATGCATTGGAATTATAACCACCTAGGACAATGATTGATGACAACGGATCGTAGTTACTCATGACGGGTTGTTGGATGACCCATTACTTCCCCAACTGCCAAGGTCTAGTGCTACCCACGATTACAAACAACGACTTGTTGTTCCAAGAAATGAGTTGTTGAATCATCCACTGTAACAACTTCCAGACTCCCCTTACCACGACTGGATCCAACAGGTCGTTGGTTTGACCAACGATCCGTTGGGTCATCCGTCCTGTGCACTTTTCTCCAGTTTTCAGCTAACTTCCTATTTTGATCCCGGTTCTAATCTTAGGCATTTAAAGGGTATTACAATGTCTCCACCTTGGGAACATTCTTCCTCAAATGTTGGAAACAAGCAGAAAACAAGGGCATGCAATCCTTACACCCAAATACTGATCATTTAAACCAAAAACTAACGGAATGACTACCTCCGATTCATATCACATAGCTGATCCGATGTCATACTTCACATACACATCTATATACATGAAATAAACTTGAACACATGATTTGAACATGAAAACTAGATAAAGTTATTGGGGAAAACTGATACCTCAAGTTGGAACTGAGCCGGTAGAGAATAAATGTGGGTACTTAGCCATTATATCTGCTTTGACTTCCCACATAGCTCCTTCAACATGCTGATTTCTCCATAATACTTTCACTGAAGCTACTTCCTTGTTCCTTAGCTTTCGAAACTGGCGATCTAATATTTCCACCGGAACCTCTTCATAGTTAAGTCTATCTTTTACACCAATGCTGTCTACCGGGACTACTAGAGCTGGATCTCACAAACATTTCTTCAAAAGCGATACATGAAACACAGGATGCACAGAACAAAACTCTGAGGGCAACTCCAACTCATACGCGACCTTAAAAACTCTCCTCACAACCCAGTAGGGACCAACATAGCTGGGACTGAGTGAGATACCTTCAGAAATACCTAATTGTCCACCTCGAACTCCAACTCTCTCCTCCTCACATCAGCATATTACTTTTGATGACTCTGAGCGGTTTTCAGCCTGTCCCTTATCAACTGAACCTTCACAATAGCCTCATGAACCGAATCTGGCCCTATTATAGCTTCCTGACCAACCTCAAACCATCCGATGGGTGATCTACATCTCCACCCATAGAGATGCTCGAACGGTGCCATTTGGATACTGGAGTGATAGCTGTTATCGTAAGCGAACTCGACCAGTGGAAAGTGATCATCCGAACTACCTTTGAAGTGCATCACATATTCTCTCAACATGTACTCGAGAGTTTGTATTGTCCGTTCCACTTGACCATCAGTCTGTGGATGAAATGATGTGCTGAGTTTAACCTGAGTCCCAAGCCCTTTTTGAAAAGACCGCCAAAACTAAGGTAAATTGAGTACCTTGGTCTGAAATGATAGACAAGGGAACTCCATGCAATTGAACCAACTTCCAGATATACATTTTGGCATAATCCTCCACCGAATCTGTAGTTTTTAAAGGTAGAAAATGTGCAACCTTGGTCAACTTGTCTACCACAACCCAAATAGAATCATAGTGTCGACGAGTACGAGACAGACCTATGATGAAATCCATATTAATCTCTTCCCACTTCCAAGTGGGAATGCTAATATCTTGAAGTACGCCTCCCGGCCTTTGATGCTCAACCTTCACTTGCTGACAGTTCAGGAACTTAGCCATGAATTTTGCAATATCCCTCTTCATTCTGTTACACCAATATATTTCCTGCAAATCATGATACATCTTGGTGGCACCTGGATGGATAGAGTACCTAGATCTATGAGCCTCATGCATCATCTGATTCCTCAAATCTTCTACATCCGGAACACATAGGCGACCCTGGTACCGAAGCATACCATCTCCCCCTTGGGAGAATATCTCCACCTTCTGACTTCGGACGACTTCTTTTAGCTTTACCAAAATTGGGTTCTCATCTTGTATAGCTTTCACATCAGTCACCAAGGACGATTCTGATCCATTCTACACAACCACACCACCATCGATCGAGTCGACCAACCTAACTCCCAACCTTGCAAGTTGATGGACATCTTTCACCAGCTCCTTCTTCCCCTCATCCATATGGGACACACTCTCAATAGAGAGCCTAATAAGTGCGTCCGCTACCACATTAGCCTTACGCGGATGGTAAAGGACACTCATACCGTAGTCCTTGAGTAGCTCCAACCACCTTCTTTGCCGTAGATTGAGATATTTTTGTGTGAACACAAATTGTAAGCTCTTGTGGTCCATAAATACATCCATGTGGACTCCATACAAATAATGTCTCCATATCTTCAATATGAATACCACTGCGGCCAATTCAATATCATGGGTCAGGTAATTCTTCTCATGGATTTTCAACTGTCTTGAGGCATATGCTATCACTTTTCCAAGTTGCATCAATACACACCTGAGTTTGATCCTCGAAGCATCAGAATACAATACAAAACCATCGGTACCCTCGGGTAGGGTCATCACCGGTGTGGAAGTAAGCCGAGTCTTCAACTCCTAGAAGCTTTTCTCACATGCCTCCGACCATTGGAACTTTACCTTCTTCTGAGTAAACTTGGTCAAAGGTGCGGCAATAGATGAGAAACCCTCAACAGACCTCCGATAGTATCCAACTAAACCCAAGAAACTCCAAATATCCGAAGGATTTACCGGTCTGGGCCAATTCTTCACTGCCTCGATTTTTTGAGAATATACCTTTATGCCCTTACTTGATACCACATGGCCCAAAAATACTATGGATTTCAACCAAAACTCGCACTTTCTGAACTTTGCATACAATTAGCTATCTTTTAGAGTTTGAAGCACTACTCTCAAATGAGCGACATGATCCTCCTCGCTCTGAGAGTATATAAGGATGTTGTCGATGAACACAATCACGAACATATCCAAATATGGCTTAAACACCCTGTTCATCAGGTCCATAAAAGCTGCAAGAGCATTTGTTAGTCCAAAAGACATAACTAAAAACTCATAATGACCATACTGCATCCTGAAGGCTGTCTTTGGGATATCACACTCCCAAACCCTAAGCTGATGATACCCGGACCTGAGATCTATATTTGAGAAACACTTGGCACCCTAAAGCTGGTCAAACAAATCATCGATCCTGGGTAAAGGATACCTGTTCTTAACGGTCACCTTTTTCAATTACCGATAGTCAATGCACATTTGAAGCGAACCATCCTTCTTCCGAAAAAATAACACTGGCACCCCATAGAGACTTGCTCGGTCTAATAAAGCCCTTATCTAACAGGTCCTTCAACTGATCCTTCAACTCTTTTAGCTCGGATAGAGCCATCCTATAAGGAGGGATACATATAGGCTGTATGTCAGGTAGGAGGTCAATACCAAAATCAATCTCCTGCTCGGGAGGAACACTGGGAAAATCATCGGTAAAGACCTCTGGATACTCACGCACCACCGGAACAGACTGGATAGTCGGGGTCCCAGACTCAACATCCTTAATCCTAACTAAATGATACATGCCACCCTTGGAAATCATCTTTCTGGCCTTAAGATATGAAATGAAACGACCTACAGGTAAGGCCGAACTCCCCTCCCACTCCAAGACTGACTAACCCATAAAGAAGAACTCCACTGCACGGGTTCTACAATTAACAGAAGCATAACATGCATACAACCAATCCATGCTAAGAATAATATCAAAGTCAGTCGTGGCGAACTCTACAAGGTCTGCGAAGGTGACTTTATGCAATATAGTGACCAGGCATCCTCTATACACCCGCCTAGCTACAACCGAATCACCGACAGGAGTAGAAACTGAAAATGGTTGTGACAGAGTCTCTGGACTAAGTCCAAAGCTACTAGCAGCATAAGGAGTCACAAAAGATAAAGTAGCCCCCGGATCTAGCAAAGCATAAACATCAATATGAAAAGCTCGCAACATACCAGTGACCACATCCGGTGAAGTTTCCTTCTCCTGACGCAGGGCGAGGGCATAGAATCTATTCTGGCGCTGTCCGCCACACCCACTAGAAGTTGCTCCCGGTGGAGCTAAACGTGTTGGAGTTGCTGCTATCTTGGTGGTTTGCGTACGGCCCCTATCACCATCGTGTCTAGCAAATGGACACGCTCGACGCATGTGACCGGACCTACCACACCCATAGCAAATATCTAAGTCGAGCAAACACTCCCCAGCATGACTCTTTCCATACTTTCTGCAGGCTGGGAAGGCACACTCTACCTACGTGCCCCTCTGATCCCTCGATCCCGAAGCCCTTTTCTTATGATCACCCTTGGGTCTGGATGGAACACTAGCTGATGATGGTGCTAGAGCTAGTGACTTCTGCTGAAATAGAGGGTGGTGACCACCGTCGGATCTCTGATGAGTAAATCCATGGCTATATCTCTGAGCCCTCTTTGCCTCTTACTTCCTCGCATGAGCCTCCTCCATCTGCTAGGCGTACATCACTATGAGAGGAAAGACCATATCTTGATGAAGCATGGCAGTCCTGCAATCTTTGTCCAAATAACCTGCTACTCCATGGACGAATCTACTCACCCGCATCCTCTGATCGACTACTAACTCTAGGGAATATTTCAATAGGTGAATGAACTCAAGCGCATACTCTTGTACATTCATTCTCCCTTGTTTCAAATTAATGAACTCAGTTGTCTTCAGCTCTCTCATCTCATAGGGGAAGAACCGCTCTAGAAATTCAACATGGAACTCTTCCCAAGTGACCGGGCCTGCTCCTGTAACCCTGCTATCCTTCCATTGGTGAAACTAGATATGTGCGACCCCTTTTAACTGATACGAGGCCAACTCGGCACACTCAACCCCATTCACCCCCATTCACCCCCATGACTTGGGTGATCTTGATAATCTTATCTATGAACTCATATGGGTCCTCATCTACCTTAGACCCAAGGAACTCTGATGAGTTCATCCTCAAGAAGTCTTTGATGCAAGCTGCCACTGCATTGCTATTCTGCGGAACATGCGCAACGACCTGCTGATTGACCTGAGCGGTTAAGGCCTGTGCAAGCATATGAATAGCGGCCCGAAAATCAACATGGGTAGTTATCTCCAGTGCCTGGGGCTCCTGAATTGGTGGGGCTTGCTGATTTCCATAACCATTGCCATCCTCGTGGCCTTCACCATCACCATTTCTCCTTCCACTCATTCTTCGAGTAGCCATGATTCTGCAATCGCGAATAGCATGAATTAAAAGAATAGANGAGATGTTGGCCTGATGAAACCCTCATCTCGTGGCCTTCACCATCACCATTTCTCCTTCCACTCATTCTTCGAGTAGCCATGATTCTGCAATCGCGAATAGCATGAATTAAAAGAATAGAAGGACTTTTCATCACATGCCATAGATCATGAAAGAAGGGAACATTTCCTAAACGTCTCATAGCCTCTTCGTCATAAGTTTGGCGCGCTTCACACCCATGAAAAAGATTCTACTTAACGGGCCTCTTAGACACCTTAGGACACATCAAATCTATGGCTCAGATACCAATTTTGTCACGACCCGAACATAGACTCGAATTGTAACACGGGACAAGGAACCCCGAGAGGTCCCAAGTCAATCCATGGCATAAGAATACATCTAACTTCATTCACTTTAAGCGGAAGACTGAACATAAGGCATAGCCGAGACGTAAACCTAACATAAGATGTCATAACATTCGGAAACCTGGACATATACATAACCTGAGTACTACATACTCTCTGAAAGCCTCTACTGTATAAGATGGGTTGATGGGACAATACCCCCAACTAACGCAGCCAAATACTATAACATAGAATAGTATAAATATATAGTCAAATGGCCCTTAGAACATGAGGACTCACCAACAAAGCTGATAATAATAATAATCCCGAGATGATCTAAGGATGAGGATGAGCCTGAGAGCCAAGTCTTTTATCATGAAACGACAGCATAGAAAGCATACGGTCAGTACGTGAAATGTACCGAATATGTAAGGTAAGTAAAACGGACATTTAAAACATGCAACAATTCATAAAACCTCATAATAATGGGATATCATGCTTATATCATAATCCTTGTAACATAACATAAGGCTCAAGGTTTCCAAATCATTTGTAAACCATTCATTTTCATAATCATAAGAGAAACTTTATCAAATCAGCACTTGAGCCAATATCATGAACATACCAATGCATAAAATGCTGAACAATGGGAGGACTCATCATAACCGACACCATCATGGTAGAGCCTTACATGATGCCCCAACTATCTCACTCAGGTGGGCAGAGTCTCCCCTGGCTTGCCAGGCGAGGGACGTGCATTATGTGATATAATGAAAGAGGGAATCATTATCATTGTAATGTATCATTATAACCCAAGGTGACCCAAGGTGACACGTGGTTATGAGACATCGGCATAGTCCTTTGAATGTCGGGCTTCTCGGTGCTAGAAACGGCTCCCAAAAATATGCAAAATGGGCTCATACATAAATCAATAACATCATTAATTAAGATTCATGGATAAAATAAACATTCATCATTCATTGATCCCTATTAAAACATGATTATCCAAGAATCAAAGGCCCTTTAGTTGGCCAACATCATAAATTGATAAATCATGAGGTCTATTTCATAAATCGTAAATCATTCATCATCATGTGGGAATTACTCGATACTTTGCCATGCTTTACAATACTCAATTCATTCGAAAACATACTTATAAACATGGGTAACTTGAAAACATGCTTTTTATCATCAATAATTCATAAATCATAAGGCCCTTGCATACTTGAAGATCATGCATGTAGCATGTGAATCATCAAATCATGTTGGGTTTTTGAATAAATCCATATTTTAAATCATAGATCATGCTGGGTTTGTAGATATCAATAATTGAAGAGAATATCATAAATCGATTCATCATAGATCATGCATTATTAAGCTTAATTGAGTGGATATAAAAATTAATGATCTTATAATTGAAAATAGTTGTAAAATCTGATCAAAATCCATAAAATATGATGTGAATCATGAATCATAAAGGCCCATTATAAAATCATTAGCTTTTTAACAATATTGAATCCAAAACCCCATGAGATTTTTGATAGATTTTTATAAATTAATAGAGAATGGGCATAGGTGTGAACGGAAACACCCATTCATGACCCTACATACCTGGGTAAGATCAGATTCTAGAGTTCTTGAATGCCCAATGGAGAATTGATAGGGAAAAGCTTGATTATATGCTTGATCTCTCTAGAATTCTCTTAGTTTGCATGCATGGGAATGGCTTGAGAAAAAGTGACTTAACCTATCTTCTTATGCCCAAAAAATACATAAAATGATGTAGTTTAGGGCCTTAGAGCATGGAAAGGTTGAAAATACCCTTAATGAATATTCCCTGAAAAACTGACCTGGGAGAACAACGACTGATCCCACGAGTCATTGCATGGAACCATGACTCGTGGTATCCAGTCGTTGGATCCACTGTCTCAAGCCATACATTCAGATTCTTCCCACGACTCGATAGGATGAGTCATTGATTCAAACGATGGGTCGTTAGGTCGATCGTTGCCAACCCCCTTCACAAACCTTAACTTCCTTACCACGGGCATCACCACGACTCGTGGTTGCTTCCAATGAGTCATGGTCTTGATCCATTACATGCACTGGCAATATGACCACCAAGGACAATGACTGGTGACAACGGATCGCCGTTACTCATGACGGGTCATTGGATGAACCGTTACTTCCCCAACTGCCAAGGTCCAGTGCTACTCACAATTACAAAAAATGACTCGATGTTCCAAGCAACGAGTTGTTTCATCATCCGCTGTAACCACTGCCACCAGGACTCCCCTTACCACAATTGGATCCAATGGGTCATTGGTTGGACCAACGATCCATTAGGTCGTCCGTCCTGTGCACTTTTCTCCAATTTTCAGCCAACTTCCCATTTTTATCTCGGGTCTAATCTTAGGCATTTATGGGGTATTACATGACCTATGATAATTTCCGCCAGAGAAGGACTACTGATGATGTTGAGACTGAGAACTTGTGCCTGTATCATAAGACGATACAACATAGAGAGTGCATTAGTACTTTGAATGTACTGAGTAAGTGAGATATGAAGTAAATATAAAAATATTGAAAATATGTAAGCTGAACTAACAGAACATGAAATGACCATAACTGAAATCATAATAACTGAAACATTTGAATAGATGATAATACTGCAAGTACTAATAACTATCTGAAGGACATAAGTAGATCCTAAAAGATGAAAGACTAGACTGAACTGAAGAATATGCTTATACTGAACTAATCTGTTCTATGCTATACTGTGGGAGAAACTATAACTGACATGTAAGCTAGACGTGGAGTCCAATATACACCTCCCGTCAGAGAAGAACCACTATACCTTGACAGGGCATAGTAGCTGAGCTGGGTGATCACTTTCTGATGCCTATTTGGGCTAGTAACCTACGGTGGCAATTTAGTTCTAGGAACCTAGGTGTGCTAAACCCTGGCCCCGCTCGGTGCTAGGTCCTACTCCTACTGTAAATTCTAATTATGACTAACTAGGCTGATATCTGAAAACTGATGTCACTAAGACTTAAATCAGAAATACTTGTCTGGAAGTGTTCTGAGAGTCTAAGGACCTAAAAGAAACTATGTTCTAAGACTCTTCAGAGCTGCTTTATCCAAAAGTGTCGTAACGCTCTAAGGAACAACTTAAAAACTGATAACTGGTACTAGTGAGGTTACTAAGTTATTCAAGACTAAAAGTAGTCAAACTCATTAGTGTACATTTCTGTAAAACACTGAGTGTTGACTGAGGCTCTGAGACTGAGTAAATAAAAGATTAATTTCTAATAATGAATATTTACTAATATTGGTAAATTAACAGGAATTATTCTATCAAGAATATTCATGTCTAAATTCTTAATTATGCAAGACCCATTCAAATAAATCTAATCATTAGGGCTAAAATACATATTATATGAAATGAAATACCAAGCATGAATCACCACTAATAATAATCTAGCAAAACTCAGGAATTATCGGAATAAGGGAATTCATAATCTATCTGAAGGAAAACCATAGTTTCGATATTATACAAAGCTAGGACTAAGGAAAATGCTGTAAGAATTTGGTACACAGAGGTGAAAGAAATTTTATTCTTGAAACCCCACATACCTGGAGTAGAATTCCTGAGAGAACCATTGAGAAATCTGAGAAGGAAAATTGTATGCCCTAGCTTTTGCTATGAGATGCCTGTGCTTCGTACTATTTCTGAGAGTTTGAGAGAGAGTGAGAAGAAGAATTGGTCAACATCCCCCCTTAATTCCCCTCTAAATGAACCCCAAATGACATAGCTTAGACATTAAAATAATGAAAGGTTACAAAAATTCCCTTGGAAACTGCTTTAAAATTTCTGCTCGTGCAGGTGGTACGACTCAACCTACGAGACATACCAGGATCCTATGGCCCGTACCTTCACTCATGGTTAGGGAACCTGCTCCATACCATTTCTGTGAAAAAGCCTTCTACGATTTGTACAAGAATCCAATCAGTCGTACCTCGGTCCGTGATTTTCTCCTGAACACTCCTCTAATTCAACTCACGACTCAGTGTACGGTCCATACCAACATACCACGAGTCATACTATGACCTGTGGTTATCCATGATTTCCCAAATCATTTCTCTGAACTTATCCACAACTGGTCCATACGATGCGTAACATCTCGGTACAAGTCGTAACATGCACTCGTGATTCCTCTAATCACACTCACTGCTTTCCTTTGACCCTCCTATTACGACTCCAAGTACAACTCATACCATGATTGTATGAGTCGTACTATGACTCTTATTGAGGTCTTTTTCCTAGTTTTCTTTATATCAATTTTTAAATCTAAAGGCTAGTCTCAGGAATTTCTAGGGTGTTACAATATCTCCCCTTTAAGAACATTCGTCCTCAAATGAAGGCTAG
>JACEIK010008739.1:26659-37425 GCA_018107945.1 Datura stramonium | reverse complement strand
CCCACACTGAAAGCTATAAACTGAATACTGAAGGAATGAATGACTCCCAACTAAGATGAAACATACTAACTAGACTTATGAAACTAGGGTGCACATTTCAAACATGAATAGGTTAACAAGTATGGAACTAAATAGAGTACCGAGGAGGGACTTAATACTTGATGCTGAAGCTGAACTGGAAGGGAATTAATGAGGGTATTTAACCATCATGTCTGCTTCTACTTCCCATGTGGCTCCATCAACTAGCTGGTTCCTCCATAAGACTTTTACTAAAGAAACCTCCTTATTCTCAGCTTACGACCTGACGGCCTAAGATCTAAACTGGAACTTCTTCGTAAGAGAGACTATTCTTTACACCAACACTCTCTAGAGGCACTACTCAGGTCGAGTCTCCAATGCATTTCTTCAACATGGACACATGGAAGACTGGGTGCGCCGATGCTAACTCCATAGGAAACTCCAGCTCATAAGGCACATTGCCAATGCGTCTCAAGATTCTATAAGGGCCGATATATCTGGGACTGAGCTTTTCTTTCTTCCTGAATCTCATCACCCCTTTCATAGGTGATATTTTCAGTTATACCCAATCATCCACAACAAACTACAACTCCCTTCTCCTTATGTCTACATATGATTTCTGTTGTCTTTGAGATGTTCTCAGTCGTTCCATGATAATTTGTACCTTATGCATGGCCTCATGTACTTAATTAAGCCACCCTGTAGGAGATCTGCACCTCCTACCATATAATTCCTTGAACGAGGCCATCTGACTACTAGAATGGTAGTTATTATTGTATGCAAACTCGATGAGAGATAGGCGATCATCGCAACTACTCTTGAAGTCAATCACGCACGCCCTCAATATATCTTCCAAAGTCTGAATAGTATGCTCAGCCTAGCTGTCTGTTTTTGGGTGGAAAGTTGTGTTGAGCTTAAACTGAGTACCAAGTCCTTTCTGGAATGACTTCTAGAAGTGAGAGGTAAACTAAGTACCCTTACCTGAGATTATAGACAAGGGAACTCCATGTAGTGTGACTAACTCCCAGATGTATAGCCTAGCATAATCCTTTTCTGAATCTGTAGTCTTAACTGGTAGGAAATGTGAGGACTTAGTCATCCGGTCTACAACCACCCAAATTGAGTCATTTTACCGGCGAGTACGAGGTAAACCTGTGATGAAGTCCATATTCACTTCTTTCCACTTCCAAGTTGGAATACTGATATCGTAAGTCATACCCCCAAGTATCTGGTGTTCAACTTTGACCTTTTGGCAGTTTGGACCCTTAACCACAAATTCTGCAATGTCCTTCATGCCATTCCACCAGTAAATTTCGCATTAATCACGGTATATCTTAGTGGCACCTGGGTGGATAGAATATCTAGAGCTGTGGGCTTCCATTGGTATTCAGTGCCTTCGATCGTCTATGTCTGGAACACACAATCTGCCCTGGTAGCGGAGCACACCATCTCCCCCTTTGGAGAAAGCTTCTACCTCTTTTCTTAGAACTACCTCCTTCAACTTGAGTAGAATAGGGTCTTCATCCTTCTTTGACATAACCTCTACCACTAGTGAGGATTTTGACCCACTCTGTATTACAACCTCGCCATCAGATAAATCAACTAACTGTACTCCTAATGAGCCATTCTATGAATATCCTTTGCCAGCTCCATTTACCTTCTTCAACATGTGCAACACTTCCCATAGACATCCTGCTGAGGGAATCAGCCACTACATTAGCCTTACCTAGGTGATAAAATAAACTCATGTCATAATCCTTTAATAATTCTAGTCATCTTCTCTAAGGAAGATTCAAATCCTTCTGACTGAACACATACTGCAGATTTTTGTGATCAGAGAAAACACCTACATGAACCCCATAAAGATAATGCCTCTAAATTTTCAAGGTGAACACTACCGTTGCCAATTCAAGATCATGGTCATATAGTTATTCTCATGAATCTTGAGCTATTTGGAGGCATAATCCATGACTTTTCCATGTTTCATTAGAACATAACCAAGGTTAACTCTAGAGGCATCACAGTAGATCACAAACCCGTCTGAACCCTCTAGCATAGTTAGAACTAGGGCAGTAATGAGTCGACTCTTCAAGTCCTGAAAACTCTTCTCACATTCATCAGACCACTAAAAATTCACCTTTTTCTAAGTTAGTTTGGTCAAAGGGGAGGAAATGGAGGAGAACCCTTCAACAAACCGTTTGTAATAGCCGGCTAGACCAAAGAAGCTCCTGATGTCTGTCAGAGAGATAGGTCTTAGCCAATCCTTAACTGCTTCTCTCTTTTGAGGATCCACCTGAATACCCTCTCTGGAGACCACGTGACCAAGGAAGCAACTGATTTGACCCATAATTCACACTTCCTGAATTTGATGAATAACTGACGGTCCCAGAGTCTCTGTAAAACTATTCTCAGATGGTCTTCATGTTCCTCCTCTATTTTGGAATAAACCAAGATGTAATATATAAAGACAATGACGAACATGTCCAGGTACCACTTGAATTCCCTGTTCATCAGGTCCATAAAAGCTGCAGGAGCATTGATTAGTACAAAAGACATAACTACAAATTCATAGTGATCATACTGAGTTCTGAAAGCTGTTTTCGGAATGTCACATTCTCTGACCCTGAGCTAGTGATATCCGGATATGAGATCTATCTTGGAGAAATAACTAGCTCCCTAAAGCTAATCGAACAATTCATCAATTCTAGGTAGAGGATACCTGTTCTTAACTGTGACTTTGTTCCACTGACAGTAGTCAATGCACATTCTAAGTGTACCATCTTTCTTTCGCATGAATAGGACTGGGGCACCCTACAGAGACAGGGCCTAATGAAGCCTGTATCTAGAAGGTCCTTCAGTTGTTCTTTCAACTCTTTAAGCTCAGCTGGAGCCATTCTGTAAGGAGGAATAGAGATGGGCTGAGTATCTAGAAGAAGATCTATATATGCCAAAGTCTATTTTCCGTTTAGGATGGACTCCAAGGAGGTCTTTAGGAAACACATCAGGAAACTCATTCACTACTGGAACTAACTAGAGTGTCGGGGTCTCGGAACTAGAATATTTGACCCTAATCATATGGTAGATGCAACCTTTGGCAATCATTTTTCCTAGCCTTAAGGTATGAAATGAAACAACCCTTAGGCATTGAAGTACTACCCTTCCATTCTAAGGCTGGTTCATTAGGAAATTGAAACCCGACAACCCTAATTCTGCAGTCGACTGAAGCATAGCAAGATTGAAACCAGTCCATACAAAATATAAGGTCTAAGTCAATCATGTCTAGCTCTACTAGATCGACTGAAGTGACTTTACTCAACACTAAGACTGGACAATTTCTGTATAATCGACTGGCTCTAACTGACTCACCAACTAGGGTAGAGACTAAAAATAGTTCAGAGAGAGTTTTTGGACTAATATCAAGCTAGACTACAATATAAGGAGTCACGAAGAAAAGTGTGGCTCTTGGATCTAGTAAAGCATATACATCAATATGAAAAAGGCGCAACATACCCGTAACCACATTCGGTGAGTTCCCCTGATCCTACCTAAAAGATAGAGCTTAGAAACAATTTTGGCGCTGACCACCACCTATACCTAAAACAGTGCTTTGTTGAGCTGGGTGACCTATAGGGGCTGCTAATTGACAAGCACTCTCTCAACCTGTGACCCAGCAAGCCACAACCAAACCAACCCTTTTTTCCTAGACGACACTCTCTAAGGTAATTCGTACCACACTTTGGTCATGCAGGAAAAGTGCGGCTATTGGAGACAAGGCTCTGGGACTGGGGGCCTGATGTCCCACCCCTCCTATCTTTGTGGGGCTTGGAGATAGCACACTGGCTGAGGAAGGTGTTGGAGGCCTCTGCTGTTGTTGGGGGCGATTACCAATGCCTGACCTCTATTAGGAGTACTCACACTGACCAGTTCTGGCTCATGTGTTCTCCCTCTCTATGTCTTTCAACTTTTCTACCTCTATCTATTAGGCATGAATGATGAGACTGGAGAGGTCTATATCATTGATGAGCGTGGGGTCCTGCATTCCTTGAGTACTAAATTTGAGAATCCATTAACAAACTTGAGCATGCGAGCCCTCGATTCAGCAACCACTTATGGAGCATATCGTGGCAGCTGAGTGAACTTCAATGCATACTTCTCTACTATCATGTTATTCTGTCTCAGGTTCATGAACTCAGCAGCTTTAGCTTCACTCAATTCCCGAGGAAAGAACATGTCAAGAAAGGTCGTAATGAATTGTCCCATTCCACCAGACCTGCTCCATTTTTCCTTCCCTCCTTCCACTGTTTGTACCAAATCTAAGCCACCCCTTTCAGCTGCTAGGCAGCCAAATTAGCACTCTCTGTAGAGGTGACACCCCATGATTTGGGTTATTTTCCATATCTTGTCCACAAACTCTTGTGGGTCCTGTTCTACCTTAGACCCGTGAAAAGCTGGGGGATTCATTCGCATGAAATCCCTGACCCTGGCCACAGCTACAGACCCATTTGTGTTGATTGGAACCACGACCTACTAGCTGACCTGATTGGTCATCGCCTATGCCAACATCTAAATGGCAACCCAAAATTTTGTATGGGACACCTGATCGCCCTGAGGAGCTACGGGAGCTGGTAGGGCTAGCTGATTAGCATTTCCAGTCCTCCTTCCATTTTCTCTTTTAGGAGGCATCATTATCTAAAAAGGATAGATCATGAGTTAGGAGGATGTATTAGAGTCTAAAACTCTATGCACGATAAGATTAATGAATAAAGGGATTTTTTCCTAAAAAATGCTTCGCAGCCTCCTCCTCATAAGTGTAGTGTGCTTCACACCCATGAAAAGGACTCTTCTTGATATGGCTTCCAGACATCCTAGGACATTCGAAACCTAAGGGTATGATACCAAGTTTGTCACAACCCGAGTCTACACCCTAGATGCAACACGGTACTTAGGGCCACAAGTGACCCCAAGCTAACCCATGGCATATCATACTACTGAAATTCTGAATACTGAATGCAATCTATAAGCGGAAGCTTTGAAAACATAACTAATTAAAATACTTAAAATAACAAAACATCTGATAAAATAATGAATTACTAACTTTGTCTGAAAGCCATCTAAGAACTGATAAGTTGTTGGGACAAGCCCCCAGCTAACTCTAAAGTTTGAATTGAAATATCAAAATACGATAGTCTAGAAAGGAAACTCCGTCCCTCGGCAAATAAGGACTCACCACTGAACTTTGCTAATTTCCATCGGAGAAGGACTACTAACGATGCTGAGAATGAGAACCTTTGCCTGTATCATAGCATGATACAACATAGAGAGTATGCATTAGTACTTTGAATGTATTGAGTAAGTGAGATATGAAGTAAATATAAAGATACTAAAAATATGTAAGATGAAATGATAGAACATGCAATGACCATAACTGGAATCATAAATACTGAAATATCTGAAAAGCTAATAATATTGCAAGTACTAATAACTATTTGAAGGTCATAAGCAGATCCTAAAAGATGAAAGACTGGACTGAACTAAAGACTATGATTGTACTAAACTATGTTTTTCTGTGCTATACTGTGGGAGAAACTATAACCAACTTGTAACCACGTGAGCTAGACGTGGAGTCCAATGTATACCCCCCCCAATTGAGAAGACCCACTATACCTTGACAAGGCATAGTAGCTAAGATGCGTGATCATTGTCTGATGCTCGTTTGGGCTAGTAACCTATAGTGCAAACTGTAGTTTTAGGAACCTGGGTGCGCTAAACCTCGACCCTACTCGGCGCTAAGTCCTACTCCCGTTGGAAATTCTAATTATGACTAACTAGGCTGATAGCTCGAAACGAATGTCCTAAAACTTAAGTTAGAACTACTTGTATGGAAGTGTTCTGAGAGTCTAAGGATCTGAAAGCAACTATGTTCCAAGACTTGTCGGAGCTGCTTTATCTGAAAGTGTCGTAACGGTCTAAGGAACAAATGACAAACTGATAACTGGTACTAGTGAGGTTACTGAGTTCCTCAAGACTAAAAGTAGTCAAACTAATCAACTGACATTTCTATAGAATACTGAGTGTTAACTGAGGCTCTGAGACTGAGTAAATAAAAAATTAGCTTCTAATCATGAATCTACACTAATATTTGTAAATTAAAAGGAATTATTCTATCAACAATATTCATATCTGAATTCTCAATTATGCAAGACCCATTCAAATCACATCTAAAGATTAGGGCTAAAATACATACTATATGAAATGAAATACCAAGCATGAATTACCACTTATAATAATCAAGGAAAAACTCAGGAATTATCGGAATAAGGGAATTCATAATCTGTATGAAGGAAAACTCTAGTTTCGATATTCTACAGAGCTAGGACTAAGGAAATTGCTGTAAGAATTTGGGACACAAGGGTGAAATAAATTCTCTTGTTGAAACCCCACATACCTGGAGTAGAATTCCTGAGAGAACCCTTTTGAAATGTAAGAAGGAAAATGTTATGCCCTAGCTTTTGCTATGAGATACCTATGGCTTCATCATACTTTTTCTGAGAGTTTGAGTGAGAATGAGAAGAAGAATCGGTCAATCTCCCCTCTTAATTCCCCTCTAAACAAACCCCAAGCAACATAGCTTAGGCATTAAAATAATGGGAGGTTACAAAAATCCCCCTAGAAATTGTTTTAAAATTCTAACCAGCAGGTGGTACAACTCAACCTATGAGTCGTACCAGGATCCTACAGCCCGTACCTTCACTCGTGGTTAGGGACCCTGCTCCATAACATTTCTATGATGTTTTCCATGTAAGCCTTCTACAATCCATACAAGTATCCTATGAGTCATACCTCAATCTGTGATTTTCTTTTGAACACTCCTCTGATTGAACTCACGACTCAATGCACGGTCCATACCAACATACCACAAGTCATAACATGACCTGTGGTTACCCATGATTTTGCTGATTCATTTCTCTGAACTTATCCATAACTGGTCAGTAACATACACCCGTGATTCCTCCAATCACACTTGTTGTTTTCCTCCAATCCTTAAGTTATGAGTCCAGGTATGGTTCATACCATGATTGTATGAGTCGTACTGTGACTCGTCCTGAGGTCTTTTTCCCAGTTTTTTGCATGATAAAGTTTTAAAGAGAAAGGCTAGTCTTAGGAATTTCATGGGTGTTACATTAGAGGATGCTAGTAAAGCCCAGACCACGATAGGTAGCAACATTATACGAGTCATACCAACTTCCCATACCTGAGAATATAGAAGATGCAGATTCATATCACGGAAGCCTCCTACGACTCACTATGTGTAGCGGGATGCTTGAATATTCTCACAAAAGGCAATAGGGAGGTTCTAGTCACTAGAGCTAAATATTATTCTACCCATACCCCCAACCTTCCTTATAACCCGCAAGTCCTTAGTGATTTCATATGTAGAAACTCTACATTAGTGGTCGGTTACATGAAGGGCAAGCCTATGATTCAATGTGTATTCAGTTGAATATCCTTGAGAGAGTGAGTGTCTTTGCATTATTTTATAATCCCTATACGCGAATCTCCTAAATGTGAGTGGAATTCTCTCTTTTGGTGAATGGCATCACTTCCTTGGAGTAAATGCTAAAATTGTGCTTTCAATTGAGAAGTATGAATCCGACAAGTTGTGCAGTGAACTTCAAGGAAAACCTTGAATATTGAATGTCAATGACTTGAGATTCTTGTTAATTGATGTGTCGGGAATTTATGACACTTTCGACGCTTAAAAAATAGAAAATATTTTTTGGCTTAGGTATTTTTATATAGATATGAGGTACTTTTATGAAATCTAATTTTATTTTTGCAAATATGAGTAGCTAAACCTTCCACAACTAGAGTTGTGAGAAGCATGGTGGAATAACTAACTAGGGCTAATACAAAGTTATTCTAAAAGAATACGAATGTCGTATTGTTCATCTGTTTATCATAAACGTTTCTTAACGGTGCGCTACATTAGGACTTGCCTATATTCTCTACTTTCTTGAACCTAGAGAAGTAGTGATTAGGAAAAGAGAAAAACAACAAAGCCTTGAACTTCAGTTTCATTGAATAACTTTAGCTACGGTCGAAGGATAGTTAATTTGCGAAAAATTGATAAACGTCAAAGTGGAATAACTCAAGATACCTAATCCAATAATTGAGTATAGTCATCCAATCAGGACGAATCAATCATTTGGGTGAAACTTTTTTATTAGTTTTGCAGGTATATCATTCATGTAATAACCCGATGTAGTTATGAATCCATGGGGAACACTTCCCTAGTTATTTTTCATAAACTTGATCACAACATCAATTTACAACACTGTACTTGTTTACTTCTCAAAACCCCCCTTTGGGAAATAATTGAACTCAAAGTGTGAATACTAGCATTAATCTATATCCTGACTATATTCCCTGTGGGATCGACCCCAACCTAGTTGGATTCTTTATTGACAACGTCTGCGTTATACTTCTTCAGGGGTATGCTTTGAGCGGTATCAAAAAATGGTGTCACTACCGGAGAATAAGGCTTAGGATTAGATTAATTGCTTCAATTTAACTTTTAGTTGTTATTTTCTCATTTATGTTATCTCTTGTTTTTGACACACAGGTTATTACTCGGCGAATGCAATGCACTAGGAGAAGTAGAAAATCTCTGATTCCATTTGAGCTTGAGCTAGAATGAACATTGAGGAATATGGACTGCAATGAGACTCCTGAGCAGATGGAAGCCAGAATAGCTAGTAAAGCTCACCAAGTTAATGAGGCCTGCCAACCTGAGTTAGCTCAACAAGCTACTCTTCAAGAGGCAGATGATGCCTAAGAAGAGGTAGATAATGTTGGCCGTCGTAGAAGGGGTGTAATTTGAGCATTATCCAAAAGTAGAGTCGTTTCCAGGGATTGAATCTGGGTCACCCGCATGACATGTGGGAATACTCACCATGCGTGCCACAAATTTACGACACTTTCGACGCTTAAAACATAAATAATAGGTTGTGACTAAGGTATGTTTATACAAATATTAGGTACTTTTACTTTATTTTCAGGAAAATCAAGATCGGGAGTTGGATTCTTGTAACACCCCAAAAACTTTCCTAGACCAACTCAAACTTTGCATGAAAAACTAGGATGAACCAAAAATCTTTTCCATAGAAAGAGCCATGGCATGACTCGTCGAGTGACTAGATGAGTCATGGTTAGACTCATGGCTTAAAGCAGTGGATTTTCATCCAGGAGCCTTGGGGTAACGACCCATATGATGACTCGTTGGATTAAGTAATGAGTCATCGAAAGAGTCATTGAGTGGAAGTTATTAATAAATGTTTCAGTGGCAACGACTGGAAGAACAAGTCGTTAGGTCAAGAAATGACTCATCGTGACCAGTCGTGGGGTGAAAGGTGAAAATTTTGGTTCAATGACAATGGGAGACGTCACGAGTCGTTAGGTATCCTAACGACTCATAAAGTCAGTCATTGTCTATGTGAGAGCATTGTGGGTATTTTCTAGACATGGCCATGACTTGGCACCATGAGTCGTTCCCAACCCCAGGACTCGTGGATTGCCTCCTGGGGACTGGCAGTATGGATTTTCCTGTGATGCTCCAAGGGTATTTTTTGTAACTTTCCATCTTTATAACCCCTAAACTATGTCATTTTGGGAATGTTTAGGAGAGAATTAAAGGAGTTGATCGATATATTTCTGTAATTCTTTCTCTCAACTCTCAGACTCAGTGCAAAGAAGTTCCAGACAGGCATCTTAGAGCTAAGATAGAGGTTTTAATCTTCCTTCAGACTTCTTTAGACTTCTTTCAAGGGTTCTACTCCAGGTATGTGGGAATTCAACAAAGGAATTACTCTTCCCTTGTGCACCAAAACCCTTATGTAATTTCATTATCGGTTCTATCCCTAAAGTTCAGATATATGGATTAATTTTCAGTCAAACTCTGAATTTCTTGTGGATTGTTGCTCATATGAATTTTTGCTATGTTTCCTCTACATAGTGATCATGTTGCTATCTTCTTTATGTGAAATGGTTTTAGCCCTAATTTTATAAGTGCAGTAAATTTGATCTTGCATAGTTGAATAGATACTATTATTTCTTGACTCTGTTAGTTCTTAAATTTCCAGATTATTACCATCATGTGAGTTCACAGTCAGTTGGCATGTTAGTTCAGCCTCGGTCAAAAATTAGCCTTTTTAGTAGCTCTCTCTAGTCAGCTGATCAGTTTGATAATAGTCAAATCTTGAGGAGTTCAGTTCAGTAATACTCCCTAGTTTAAATTATTAATTAGTTCTCTAAATGGTTATGACACTTCCAGATAAGCATCTCTGAACAGTCTTCGAACCATCAGTATAAGTTATTAGTTAGTTCTTTAGACGGTTACGACGCTTCTAAATAAGAAGCTCTAACCAGTCTTAGAACACCAATTTTCAATTATTCGGTCCTACAGACTTTCAGGTTACTTAAAGATAAGTATTTCTGACTTAGTCCAGAACCCCAACTTCGAGCTATTAGCTTTGTAGTCAAGTTAGGACTATCTAGTGGGAGTAGTACTTAGCATCGAGTGGACCGGGATTCCGTGCACCCAGGTTCCCAGAACTACATTGCCACCATAGGGTATTGGCCCAAACAAGCCGCAGCCTTGTTATCACCCAGTTCAGCCACTATACCCTGGTAAGGTATAGTGGGCTTTCTCCGATGCGTGTATACATCGGACTTCACATCTAGCTCATGTG
>JACEIK010008739.1:0-15819 GCA_018107945.1 Datura stramonium | reverse complement strand
ATCATAAGGTAACATACATGAGATACATGGGCTAGTTAAATCATGATAATCATAGACATGCTTGGATGTTCATGAACTAGCCATGAAATCGGGCCTGTGAGTCGGCCATAATCATAAATCATAAAATCATGCTTGACATGTGGGCATCACCCGATATTTAAACATACTTGAAATAATCAATTTGGTTGAAATCATGATCATAAAAACATGGGTAATTGAAAACATGCTTCTAATTCAAAAATTCACATCATACTAGTAAAACCATCATAATCATAAACTCCCATGGATTTCTCATAATTTGGGCACCTTAAGTTTGAGATAGTAGTACACAATATAATGATTAAAACAATGTAAATCAGCCCATTATTCAAAACCCATCAATTTAGACATATTTGAAACATACCCACATTAATTGCTAGAAGATTCATGCATTGGGTTAAAACCCCATAAGAATTGAATAGTAGAATTTCATAGATTAGGGAGAAATTGGGCATGGGTGTGGATTAAACCACCCATTCAAAATCCTATATACCTAGTTGGAGCTAATCTCTACACTCCCTTGATTTCACAAGAGGAAAATTGGGGAAGAAAGCCTTGAATCACTCCACATCACCTCTCTACCACCTTTTATTCCTTTGCATGCATGAATGAGGTCTTAGGCTAGTTTTCTCCTCTTAAACCCACCTTTTAGAGGTTAAAACGACGTAGTTTAGGACCCTAGGACTTAGAAATTATGGAAAAACCCTTACTTAAATCGCAGAATTTTGCTAACTAGTAGTCCCCATGAGTGACTGGATGACTCGTCACCAGGGCCCATGACTCATGGCCTTGAGTCGTGAGGTACACTTCCAAAAATCACCATGGGACCCCACGGAGGACACCACAAATCATGGTAAGTGACCATGACT
This sequence comes from Datura stramonium, assembly GCA_018107945.1. Taxonomy (NCBI): domain Eukaryota; kingdom Viridiplantae; phylum Streptophyta; class Magnoliopsida; order Solanales; family Solanaceae; genus Datura; species Datura stramonium. Next base: position 14,911 of record JACEIK010008739.1, on the reverse strand, counting down.
CATGGCTTCGTGGTCACTATCCGTGGCCTACACTACCCAACTATCCTTGCAACATTTCCAGTACAGACCACGGGTGACTCCACGAGTTGTGTGGCCTGACCACAACTCGTGGTCATGCCCATGGTGACCCTTCAAAACTTCATTCACTTCCCCTTGACCACGAGTCACCTCATGACTCATGGTCCCTCCTCACAGGTCACCTAATGACCCTATCTGTGACCTAGTGCAGAATTTCAATTTTTCTCGACTCCAGTGTCTGATCTTTGGGCTCCTAGGTATAACAACAGACTATGTGATCTAGACGTAGGTTACTTGAGACATCGAATACTAGTAGAAGTGCACAACTCTAGATATTCTATCCACCCCAGGTGCCACTAAAATGTACCGTAACCTATGGGAAATCTACTGGTGGAACGACATAAAGAGGGACATTGTAGAATTTGTGGCTAAGTGCCTGAACTGCCAGCAGATTAAAGTTGAAGATTAGAGACCTAGGGGTATGACTTAGGATATCAGCATATGAACGCAGAAGTGGGAAGAAGTGAATATGGACTTCATTATAGGTCTACCTCGTACTCTTCGATAGCATGATTCAATTTGGGTGATAGAAGATTAGATGACCAAGTCAGCACATTTCCTCCCAATAAAAACTATAGACTCAGTTGAGGATTATGCTAGGCTGTACATCGGGGAGTTAGTCAGACTACATGAGGTTCCCTTATCCATTGTTTCAGATAGAGGTACTCAGTTCACCTCGCATTTCTTTAAGTCATTTCAGAAAGGACTCGGTACTCAGGTCAAGCTCATCACAGCTTTTCACCCTCAGACAGATGGACAAGCTGAGTGGACTATTCAGACCTTAGAAGATATGCTGAGAGCTTGTGTGATCGACTTCAAGGGCAGTTGGGATGATCACCTACCTCTCATCGAGTTTGCATACAATAACAACTACCACTCCTATATTCAGATGGCCCCATTTGAGGAATTATATGGTAGGAGGTGTAGGTATCCTATAGGGTGGTTTGACACTAGCGAAGCCACTTTGATAGGACCAGATTCAGTTCATGAGGCTATGTAGAAAGTACAACTTATCAGGGAGAGGTTGAAAATAGCTCAGAGCCAATAAAAATCTTTTGCAGATGTGAGAAGAAGAGAACTAGAGTTTGTTGTAGATGATCGGGTTTATATAATGATTTCATCTATGAAAGGCGTGATAAGGTTTGGAAAAAAGGGAAACTCAGTCCGAGGTATGTAGGACCCTACAGGGTTCTGAGGTGAATTGGCAATGTGGCTTATGAGTTAGAATTACCTTCAGAGTTTGCATCAGTGCACCCAGTCTTCCATGTGTCACTGTTGAAGAAGTGCATCGGTGATCCGACCTCAATTATGCAACTAGACAGTGTGGCAGTGAAGGATAGTCTCTCTTACAAAGAAGTCCCAGTTCAGATCCTAGACTATCAGGTTCATAAGCTGAGAAACTAGGAGGTCATTTTAGTACAAGTCTTGTGTAGGAACTAACTAGTTGAGGGGGCCACATGGGAAGTACAAGCAAACATGATGGCTAAATATCCCCATTTATTTCCTTCTAGTTCAGTTTCAGTATCAGGTATTAAATTCCTCCTTAGTACTCTATTTAGTTTCATACTCATTAGCTCTATTCATGTTTTCAGTGTGCACACTAGTTGCATCAACTCAGTTAGTATGCATGTTCCAGTTCAGAGTCAGGCACTCCTTCAAAAAATTAGTTTATAGTTTAACTTGCGAATGCAGCTCTTTTCCCAATTTTTCCAACAGTTTTAGCCTTCATTCAAGGATGAATGATCCCAAGGGGGAGATATTGTAACACCCTAAAAACTTTCCTAGACCAACTCAGACTTTGCATGACAAACCAGGATGAACCAGAAGATTTTTCCACAGAACAAGTGTGGCACGACTCATCGAGTGACTAGATGAGTCGTGGTCAGACTCGTGGCTTGAAGTAGTGGATTTTCATCTAGGATCCCTGGGTAATGACCCACATGATGACTCATTAGGTTAAGTAATGATTCATCGGGAAGAGTCATCGAGTGGAAGTTATTAATAAATGTTTTAGTGGCAACGACAGGAACGATGAGTCATTAGGTCAAGCAACGACAGGAACGAAAAGTCATTAGGTCAAGCAACGACAGGAACGACAAGTCATTAGGTCAAGCAATGACTCGTCGTGACTAGTCGTGGGGTGAAAGGTGAAAACTTTGGTTCAGTGACAACGGGAGACGTCATGAGTCATGAGGTCTCCTGACGACTCGTGAAGTCAGTTGTTGTCCATGCGAGATAATTGTGGGGATTTTCCAGACGTGGCCACGACTTGGCACCACAAGTTGACAGGTGCCACGCAAGTGACACGAATGTTGACAGGGGAAAAATCATCCAATTTTGGCACAAATATACATGAGAAGCTTTGAAGGGCAATTTTGAAAATTTGTGCATAGGAATTTACTGATTTTTACCCTAATTATACATACACACATATGTCATATTGAGTATTGTAGAGAGAAGTTTCATAGAGATAGAAAGTAGAGTGCAATTACTTCATCTTCTTCAAAACCCCATCGGGCAAGAACTCCATTGTTGTAGATTTTGAGCTTAATTTTAGTACTTAATATGATGAAGTTAGAGGAATTCCTTATGCGTGTAATTTCTCTTTCCTTATTCATGAGTAGCTAAATTATTAGCTAGGAGTGTGTGCATGATGGGTGTTTAAACTTGATTCGGTGTTGATAATTTATTCTTAAATTCAATTAATAAGAATGGATCTATTGTTTCCTCCAAGTTTCAACTGAAAAATTAATGGTTTCCAACATTGATTTAGCTTTCTTATCATGATTTTGCTTGGGAAAGAGAAGTGAGATTTGGGTGAGGATTTGGCTGTGTGATGCTTGGCCTTGAGCTAGAGATAGTAAGACTCATATTCATACTCCATTAAAGCGTTGAGGATAGAGATAGCTTAACCCTTCCTCAAGCTTTGCGGCTGATTTGTGATTATGGCTTTGGGGTTTAAGAAAACCCAAAGAAAATACATCCTTATGGTTGAAAAATAAGAGGGTGTAGCTTTAGCCATTGATCTCCATGCTATAATTGAGTTTAAGGAATTTTAATCAACCCCAATTTAGTTGACATCCCATTAATTGCACATTCCTAGTTCCCTCTCATTGATTGCAACAAGTGATTTGCCTTTGCTTTAGTTTATAATTTGAACTTGATTATTGTTTTCCTTTTCCCACCAATATTTATATTATGTTGTTTAAATATGATGATAGATAGTTTGAGTTGATTAACAATTTTTTGATCATCCGTTCTCATTCTCTGTGGGATTCGACCCCGACATTCATTAGGAAATTTATTTTTTACAACAACCGCTTCCACCTATTTTAAAAGGAAGAGGTGTATTGAGTGTTATCACTCATTATTTATTTTTGCCATTTTTATGGCTGAAATTTTGATCGGTAAAGGTTTTCAACTTAGCCTTCGCAACAATGAGGAGCTCAAGACCCAATAGAATCTGCAAGAACGTGAAATTATTACCTTAAAGGTTGAACTAGCAGGAAGTTCAGAGTAAATGAATTTCACTGCTCAAATTGGTAAACTTAAGATCGATCTTGAGAAAACCAAATCGTAGCATGGGATAGCTTTTCAAGAATTAGACTTGGGAGACTGGGAAAGAGAAGCATATAGATTGTAAGCTGACCAATGATGTATCAGGATTTTATGACACATTATGATACTTTTTGCATAAGTTTTGGGTGTTTTTAAGCACCAATTTAAGTGAATTCTGATGTGAAAATATGGGGTTGCAAGTATCTGATGAAAGGCGAAAAATGCACAGGACCAGAGAAAATTGCACATGAAATGGATCATACACAAACCACAGATGGATTTTATGGTCTATCTGTCCCACCGTAGATGAACTTTATAAAAGTGAAAGTAGATGAAAATTAGCTAAGTATGAAATGATTTATAGTGACCATTACGAACCATAGTTTTAATCTACGAGCCGTATAAGCAACCGTAAGTCATATAGAAAGAATGATAAATAGTTGGTTCCATAGGCAGTAGACATCTATAGACTGCAAGTGAATTATGATGTCCGTACAAGAAGGATATGAAAGTTGAAAGCAGNCTCCAATACTTATTTTTCCTGAAATCAAAGTAAAAGTGCCTTATATAAATAGTTGGTTCCATAGGCAGTAGACATCTATAGACTGCAAGTGAATTATGATGTCCGTACAAGAAGGATATGAAAGTTGAAAGCAGAGGTGTATGAGACGCATATGAGAATTACAAATCGCAAACCATATATGGTTGAGTCTGTGCAAAGAAAAAGTCAAATATGGTAAGAATTTACAATCCATAAATGGATTTTATGGTCTAAAAATGAATTTCACAGTCCATAAAGGACTATATAATGAATCTACAGATAAATAGGAAATCCATTTGTAGAGCCATCAATAGATCGTAAGTTAATTCAACGGTTTATAAGTTGTACCTGTACAGTTTTGAGAATAATTAGGATTTGGGTTCATGAAGCAATATAAGTACTTTTTCTAGGTCTTTTTGAAATAGTTGTTAAACAATATAGGCAAAGAATAATTTTTGCAAGTTTGGAGTCGATTTCATTGGAGTTTTTGAGACGTTAATTATTGTTCTTGATTCCAACACTTCTTTATATCAATTATAAGTAAATTAAGGTGTATTCAATCTTGTGTTATTTTGACTCTACAATAAGCAGCTAAACTCCCTACTTAGGTTGTGAACCTAATAGAGTTGCGAAACTATATAAATCTCATATTGATAGCTAATAGTGAATGTAAATATATTTAATTAATTCTTGATTTTTGTTAATGATTGATGGTTGCAAACATCAATTAACGCCATATCACTCTAATAATACTTGAAAAAGTGACTTAGGATTTAGAAGAATTAATTAACAGGCATTAATCCCCATTAATAAATTCGCTTAGAAATAAGTGAAATTTACTTGAGAAGAAAAATTCATTTTAATCCAACTCTAGTTAATTCAGAAGAATCAAGTAAGAGAAATATCACTTAAATGTTGGAAAATAGAGAAGGATCACTTAGAGATTATCTGCATATGAATACAAAGTTGCTATGAGTATCTTGATTGAAAGACTTAGGTGGAGCAGCTCACAACGAGGAAATAACTTTGGTTCTTCAATATATTAACTGATAACAACTCAATTTTGGAATATCATTTAGTCTACAAGCTTCAAATATTTCAACCCTTACGAAATAGATTCTTAAGATGACAAGTTAAGTATTTATTCCATCAGTAACCGATACACTCAAATTTACACCTTAATATGATGTAAAGTGATTGTACACAAATATAGTAACCTAACAAACTTGGGGTCGAATCCCACAGAAAATGTGCGAGAAAAGATTACCAAAATAATGAACATATGATTTGTCATCTAAGATGCTATTCCGTTATGGTTGATGTAATTTACATTAAAACTAGTTGAGATTCTAGTATGTAAGTGTTTGTAATCAATTAGAGAAAGAACCAAGGTTGTGTTCCTGTTACGGGCTGCTCCACTTGAGTTTCTCAATCAAGACACTGATAGCGACTTTCAATTCCATATGCAGATAATCCCTACACAATCATTTGATGTTTCTCAATAGTTAAGAAATGTTTCTCTTAATTTTTTTCTTTCAAAGAAATTAGAGTTCAATATAACTGATTATATTCTTCCAAGTAATTTAACTTATTTCTAAGTAAATTTATTAAACAAGAATTAGCACCTAGAGTCCTTGTTGATTAATCCTATCGAATTCTAATCAACTTTTTAAAGTGTTATAAGGAAAAAATGACACGAATTAATATTTGCAACCACTAACTCTAACTTAAAAAACAACAATTAATCAAATATATTTAAACCTACTATCGGTGATCAAGATGAGATCTCTAGGTTTTGCAGTCCTATCGGGTTCACAACCTTAGTATAAGAATTAGCTGCTCATGATGAGAGAAGAAAACAAAAATATTGAATTAATCATAAAATTCTTACAATAACCTTGAGAAATTGTTAGATCTATAAAACCCAAATTAATCTTCAAGACATGCAAGAAAATTCGTCTAAGAACTCTTTCTATAGTATAGTGTCTCATTCTCTTTCAAAAAGACCTACAAAAACTTTTTATACTGAGCTAGGAATATAAATTTTAAATCTACTTGGACTTTTCCAAGTGCCATTTACAGACTGTATAATTAATGTAAGGTTCATTGAATTGGCCACAGATGCTATGCTTTTCAGTACTGATTCTTGGTCGTAGATGATTTCGGACAGTAAAATCAACATATAGTTCACAGAATCCCTTTATGGATTTGTTTTGGCTTCAGAACATCTTCATCGTACTTCATTATACAGTTCGTACATCTGATCTATGGTCTGTATTTTCCTTTTATCTGTTGAAACTCCAACTTATAGCTTCTCTGATTTTGACTTATTCTGCTCATTTATGGTCCTTAGATAGAATATACAGTCTATGATTTGTACTGTACAATTTTCATACTTAGAAAATTTTGTCACTCTAGATTTCTAGACTCTGAAATTCTTCTACAGTTGAACAAACGAACCACAGAATCCATATGCGATTGTATGTTACATATTTCTGGTAGATTTTCTTGGTTTTGCAGTGTTCTTCAGTCTTATCCGGATTTCTAAAACTCAATAAAATAGCATTAATATTGACTTATACTAGTACTTAAAAGCATGCAAAAACTTCTGAAAAGAAGTACAAATGTGTTGTAAAATCCCCACACATCAATACCCCCAACTTAAAGTCTTTGCTTGTCCTCACGCAACTGTAATAAGAAAATCTACTCTAAGATAATGTTCCTATCTTACAAAGTGCAATGTCTATGATGGTTTTGAAAAATAGCTATCAACATTCATTTTCCAATTTTACCACTATTCTATCACATTAAAAACACAGTTCTCAAAACTATCAATACTGACCATGCATTTTATAGTCCTGACATTGTTCAAAATTAAATTACTGACTTACGTAAGACACCTTGGTTGGTAAGAAATTATACTTAGTCATTTTCATCCACAAGCACGCACCTAATACTAAGGAATTGTTCATTTTTATAATAAACTCACAGTTAATATAAGGATAATAGATCAAAAGAAAAGAGAAAGAACACTCAACTCTCACAAAGATATTCACAAGTCATGTTGTAACTACTATAGACTTGCCTTTATTTTCTTTTGAAAAATCAGGTTGAGATCACATAAGGACTTGTGTAAACTTGTAATGTTGGATTGGGTACAGAGAGTATAAATATATAGGAATTTGTGGATTTTACCCTCCTTGAATACTACATCACTTTTCCTATCACCTTTTTGTTCCTATCTCTTTCTGTCATGCCTCAATTCTAGGCCTTAAATGTCAACCGGAACTTAGACCACTTTCATGATCCAAGCGAACCCTTGTCCTGGCTTATTATCAGTTTAGATCTTAATAAGGTATAGTGGAAGTAATAACTATATGGGCTCAATAAAATAAGCAAATATTTATTAACTGAAACCAAAATCAATGTTATAAAGTAACATTATTGACTCAACTCTAACTCCATCCATGAAGCCTCTATAATTGAAGAATAGGTGCCAGTACATAGCTCCCATAGCTACCTCAAGCTCTATAAAATAAAATACACAATGACTGGGACTCTTAATCATGCCAAAATTACACCTCACAATTAAAGTAGAAAGCGGTCATTGTCAAATATAGTAACCCAACATACGTTGGGGTCAATCCTGCATGGAATAGGGAAGAAATAATACGTCAATGATGAATAAACTAACTTGCAATCAATATTTCGGAAGGGGTTTTGAAAATGAAGAGAAGAAAATAATGCTAACAAAGAGTGAGTTGTGTATCAAATTATCAAGACAAAACTAGGATTGTCTTCCTCATGATTTCATAACTTAGTAGACTTTTATTAGTGATCTATCCAGGTGAATTTTGTGTAATATTGACGATTAAGTTCACCTAACATCTCTCGACCTACATAGATGAATTTCACTCATCTCCTCTTATACTCAAAGTGTGTATAGTTTTCCCTCGCCATAAGTCTTGACTTAATTATCCTCGGTTGGAGATCAAGTTAATTTAGATGAGGGTTGATAGACTCAAATTTTCATAGTTATTCTCTTTTCCTAACTTCAACCTCCTTGGTCGGGTATGTCACGCTCCGAATCTACACCCTGGACGGGACACGGTACTTGAAGCCACAAGTGACCCAAGTCAACTCCTGTTCTTTCATACACTGGTATTTTGAGTAAAACAAATATAGAGGAAACTTTTAAATAATAGCATAAAAGCATTTATGAAAATAAAACTGAAAATATAAAGTTTAAGAACATCTGAAGTCTGGAATTAATTCTATGTCTGAAATTAACTCGGTGCTTGAAAGCCTTCTAACTGATGAGTTGCTAGGACAAGCCCCCAGCTAACTCTCAATCTAACTAAAAATAATAAATCAACTGAAAGAAAATGGAATAAGGCCCTCAAATGATGAGGACTCACACTTCAACTGCAGCAGAGGAGGATATGGATTGCAACGGTTAACGATGCCAAGTCTGGGTACCTACAGCTGTATCATGAAATGATACAACATAAATTATGCGTCAGTACTTTGAATGTACTGAGTAAGTGGGAGAAAACGTAACTGAATATAATGTCTGAATTGATATGACATGCAATGACCAATAAGTAAACAAAACTGAACTACTGGAGTAAACTGAGGTGGTCAAAATGACCTTGTCTAATGGTCAAGGCATGTCGTAAGTCTGAAAGTACTGAGTATGAGATACTAAACTGAACTGAGCTAAACTGATAGAACTAGAACTAAACTGAGTTGCTTATTCTGAAACTAGACTGGACTAACTAGTGGGAGAGTCTGTAACCGCCATATAACCACGTGAGCTAGATGTGGAGTCCAATGTATACACCCCATCGATATGACCCAATATACCTTGCCAGGGTATAAAGGCATGAACTGGGTGATCACAAGAGTCTGGGGCCAATCAGGCCAAGTAATATTGTAACCAACGCTGGCAACGTAGTTTTGGGAGCCTAGGTGCGCTAGAACCCTGGCCAGGTCGGTGCTAAGTCCTATTCCCACTGGAAAACCTATACTGAACTACTAGGATGATAGCTCAAAACTGATGTCCAAGACTAGGCAGGGACGTACAACTGAAAGTACCCTAAGAGTCTTTGTCGGACCAGATTCTGAAATTGGGTTCTAGACTGGTCAGAGCTGCTTATCTAGAAGCGTCGTAAACGTCTAAGAACAAACTATAATCTGAACTGGGGTCCTGAGACTAGTCAGAGCTATATATCTAAAATGTCATGACTGCCCTAAATGGACCAATAACTGAATTCTGAATTTGATTCTGATAACTGGGAGGCACTACTGATACCACAGGAAAAGACTGAAGTCAAACTGATTAGTTGACAATATTCTTAATGGTTTTGAAGAGATTCTAGGTTCTAACTAGACTAAGCTACTAAGCAACTAATAGAGGACTCAAGTCATTCCAACAACATGGGAATTTCATAGTATGGCAAAATCTCAAGAATTAAAGAAATCTCATCTGACAAGGCTAAAATCATTCTTATCAGAGGAATATTTTCTCATCGTGTATATGATAATAATTACAAGAAATTTTCAGCCCAAAACATACCTCATTCACTAAATGGGAAATAACAAGAAATTAATCTTCATACAAAAATCTAGAGCTTCAATTCACTTTTGTACTAACACTGGCAATTTAGTTAGGAATTGATGAAGATAATATGAACAATCAACATGGATATTATTCTAGGTGGAGTTAATGAAAAATAACATCTAATTTATTCGTATTCGAAAATTTTTGGTTAAAATTGATAGGGAAACTGTGGGAAGATTTTGGGGGACATAAGGGAAGAACAATTCCCTTGTTGAATTCCCACATACTTGACTAAATATTCCCCAGAGAAAGAAACTTGAAAGGCTACAACTGGTGAAGAACCCTAGGCCTCTCTTGAGAGCTCTTGAGAGAAAACTTACGCAAACTTTTTTGGAAATCTGAGTGGGAATGAGGGGAAAACAGTTTAACCCCTCGAAATCCCTTCAAAATAATCCCAAAACAACGTAGTTTAGAGTCTAGGAGGATAGGAAATTACTAAATAGCCCTTATAAAATTGCTAGGAAAAACTGTCAGGTAACCCTAACGGGTCGTGGTGACTGACCACGACTCATTGTCACCAATCGTGGACAACACTGCCTCCTTTCTAAAGATCCAATACCATACTTGTAACGAGTCACTTAACGAGTTGTTGCAGGTGACCACGACTCGTGGTCACCACCCGTCAAGTGCACTGCAAACTTCTTAAATTTTAGATTCCAGCTTGACCAAGAGTGACTTAACGCGTGTGGGACTTGACCACGATTCATGAGGTCGCCCATTGGGAACACTGTCTCCTTTTTACAAATTCTCAAACCTCCTTCTCACGACTGTCCTAACAAGTCGTTGGGTCACTTAACGACCCGCTAGGTGAGTCGTCCTATACCATTTTTGCAAATTTTTGAAATTCTCTTATTTAAGTCCCGGGTCTAGATTTTGAGTTTCCAAGAAATTACAATATCTCCTCGTTGTAAATATTCATCCTTGAATGTTAGATAACACACAGGAAAGCAGAGAATAACAATCAAAATTTCTAGATACCACTCATTTAACTCCAAAACTGTCGGAATGACTACCTCCATTACAAAATACATCACTGAACTAAATTTACATTTCATACATACATCCAAAGTCATAAAAGAAACTTATACACAGGAATTGAATTCAACAGCTAGATCAGGTCCTAAGGCAAAACTAACATTTCAAGATACAACAGAGTCGGTAGAGAACAGGTGCAGGTATTTGTCCATCATATCCGCTTCGGCCTCCCACGTAGCTCCCTCAACCTGCTAATTTCTCCATAAGACCTTGACTAAAGCTATTTGCTTATTACTCAACTTACAAACCTGACGGTCAAGGATCTAGACTGGTACCCCCTCATAAGAAAGATTATCCTTTATTCCCATGCTGTCCAATGGCACAACTAAGGTTGGTTCTCCGATGCACTTCTTCAAAAGTAACACATGGAAAACTGGGTGTACAATTGCTAGTTCTGGAGGTAATTCTAGCTCATATGCTATATTTCCGATACGCCTCAAAATTCTATAAGGTCTTACATACCTCGGGTTGAGCTTTCCCTTCTTTCCAAAACTCATCACCCCTTTCATGGGCAAAATTTTCAGGTATACTCAGTCATCAACTGCAAACTCCAACTCTCTTCTCCGCACATCGTTATAAGATTTCTGACGGCTCCGAGCTGGTTTCAACCTTTCTCGGATGAGCTGAACTTTTTGCATCGCCACGTGAACTGAGTCTGGCCTATCAAGGTAGCTTCACCAACCTCGAACCACCCTATAAGAGATCTACACCTTCTCCCATATAATGCTTCAAATGGGGTCATCTGATGCTAGAGTGGTAGCTTTTGTTGTACGAAACTCGATAAGAGGCAAATGGTCATCCCAATTACCCTTAAAATTGATTGCACATGCTCTTAGCATATCTTCTAGGGTATGGATAGTTCGCTCAACTTGCCCATCGGTCTACGGGTGAAAAGAGGTGTTGAGCTTGACCTGAGTGCCTAGTTCCTTCTGAAAGGACTTCCAGAAGTGTGAGGTGGACAGCGCTCCCCTGTCTTAAATGATAGCAAAAGGCACCCCATGGAGTTTGACTAACTCTCGGATGTAAAGTTTGGCATAGTCCTCAGCTGAGTCTCTGGTTCTAACTAGGAGGAAATGTTTTGACTTCGTCATCCGGTCTACTACTACCTAGATTAAGTCATGTTGCAGGCGAGTCCTAGGTAGACCCATAATGAAGTCCATATTTACTTTTTTCCACTTCCATGTGGGTATACTGATATCTTAATTCATGCCTCCTAGTATTTGATGCTCCACCTTGACTTGCTGGCAGTTCGGGCACTTGGCTACGAATTCAGGAATGTCTCTCCTCATGTCGTTCCACCAATAAATATCCCAAGGGTTGCGGTACATTTTAGTAGCACTACGGTGAATGGAGTATATCGAGTTGTGTGCCTCAACTAGTATCTGTTGTCTCAACTCACCAACATTTGGTAAACACAATCTTCCCTCATAACAGAGCACACCATCTCCCCCTTTGGAGAACGCCTCAACCTCCTTCCTTAGAACTGCTTCTTTAAGTTTAAGTAGAACTGGATCTTTATCCTGTCAGGACATAACTTCAACTACCAGATATGAGTCCGACCCACTTTGCATTACCACACCACACTTCAACTACCAGATATGAGTCCGACCCACTTTGCATTACCACACCACCTTCTACCTAATCCACCAGCTGCACCCCTAACTAGGCTAGTCTGTGAACATCCTTTGCTAACACCTTCTTGCCTTCCTCAATGTAAACCTCACTCCCCATAGACCGTTTGCTTAGGGCGTCCGCCACCAAATTGGCTTTGCTCGGGTGATACAACACACTCATGTCATAGTCTTTCAGAAACTCTAACCACCTTCTCTGATGTAGGTTTAGGTCCTTCTGACTTAGCACGTACTTAAGACTCTTCTGATCTATGAATACATCCACGTGAGCTCCATATAAGTAATGCCTCCATATTTTTAGCGCAAACACCACTGCTACTAACTCCAAGTCATGAGTTAGATAGTTTTTCTCATGAACCTTGAGCTATATGGAGGCGTAGGCTATCACTTTGCCCCACTGCATCAAAACGCATCCGAGTCCAACTTCGGAAGCATCACAATAAACAATCAATCCATCTATTCCTTCTGGCAAGGTTAGAACTGGAGCAGTAGTGAGTCGAGTCTTCAACTCCTGGAAACTCTTCTCACACTCATCCGACCACTGAAATTTCACCTTCTTATGAGTCAACTTAGTCATAGGAGATGCTATAGAGGAGAAACCTTCCACAAACCGTCGGTAATAACCCGCCAAACCCAGGAAACACTTAATTTCGATAGGAGAGGTAGGTCTGGGCCAATATTTCACGGTTGCTATCTTATGAGGATCTACTTGTATCCCTTTACCTGAGACCACATGACCTAAGAAAGCCACGTACTTTAACACGAATTCACACTTGCTGAACTTGGCAAACAACTGGCGGTCCTTGAGTGTCTGTAATGCTAATCATAGGTGGTTGGCATGCTCCTCCTCATTTCTGTAGTATACTAGAATGTCGTCGATAAATATAGCGATGAACATACCTAGATACTACTTGAAGACCCTATTCATTAAGTCCATGAAGGCTGTTGGGGCGTTTGTTAACCCGAAGATATTACCACAAAATGGTATTGACCATACTGGGTTCTGAATTTTTTTCGGTATGTCACACTCTCTGACCCTTAGTTGATGGTACCCTGACTTGAGATCAATCTTGGAGAAACAACAGGCTCCCTGAAGTTGGTCAAACAGATTGTCAATTCTTGGTAGGGGGTACTTGTTCTTAACCGTGACCTTGTTTAGTTGACGTTAATCTATGCACATTCTAAGGGTACCATCCTTCTTACGCACGAATAGCACCGGAGCACCCCACCGGAGAGATGCTGGGTCTGATGAAACCCTTGTCAAGAAGATATTTTAGTTGCTCCTTCAACTCCTTAAGCTCAGCTAGAGCCATTCTATAAGGAGGGATGGAGATGGGCTGTGTATCTGGGAGAAGATTTATTTCGAAGTATATTTCCCGTTCAGGGTAAACTCCAGGAAGATCCTTAGGAAAAACGTTTAGGAACTCGTTGACCACAAGGACTGACTGGATCGTCAGGGTCTTAGAGTTAGAATCCTTTACCCGAACTAGATGATATATACATCCCTTGGAGATGAGTTTCTGGGCCTTAAGGTACGAAATAAACCTACCTTAGGTGTTGAACTGCTGCTTGTCCATTCTAACACTGGTTCATTTGGAAACTGGAATTTGACAACTCTAGTTCTACAATCGACTAATACCAATCCATGCCGAGAATAAGGTCAAAGTCGTACATGTCTAACTCTATGAGATCGGCTGGAATGACTTTATTCAAGACTAAGACTGGGTAGTTTCTATACACCCAACTAGCTCTAATTGACTCGCCAACTGGGTGGAGACTGAGAATGGTTCTGAGAGGACCTCTGGACTAATATTGAACTGGAATGTTATGTAGGGAGTCACAAATGAAAGAGTGGCTCCTGGATATAGGAGGGCATAAACGTCTAAATGAAAGAGACATAACATACCAGTGACTAAGTTAGGTGAGCTCTCCTTATCCTGACGAGAATACAAAGCATAGAAATTATTTTGGAATTGACCGCCATTTGTACCTGATGTGTTGGCTTACTGAGCTGGTCGGCCTACTGGAGATGATGGTGTGGTAGATTGTGATCTCCCTCGTCCTACTGACAGGCACTCCATAAGCCGATGTCCAAGCTTTCCACAACCAAAACAGCCCTCTCGACCCTAAAGGCACTCTCCCGGGTGGTGCCTACCACACTTGGAACAAGTTGGATACTTGTTCCCGGTACTGTGGGCCTGAGACTGAGTGCTAGATGACCCACCCCTTCGATCTTGACGGGACCGAAAGGTTGGGGCGCTGGAGGAACTGGGTGCTGGGGCTCTCTGTTGCTATTGTTGTTGCTGCTGCTGTTGTAGGCGGCTACTACCGCTAGACCTATGATGGCCGAAATCTAAATGGCCAGTCCTTGACCATTTGTTCTTCCTCTCCATATCCTTCATCTTTTCAGCCTCAATCTGCTGGGCATAGACAATCAAGATAGAG
>JACEIK010008738.1:44045-55079 GCA_018107945.1 Datura stramonium | reverse complement strand
GATCTTTTCCCGGGCCTTTTTCTAGCATGTATGGCTTTCAAATACTCTTAACCAACACGCGAATAGGCCATCTATGTGCCGGGAATTTTACGGGGTGTAATATTCTCTTTGCTTCTCACCTACTTAACCCTGCAAAATTGAAAACAACAATGACATAAGAACATTAAAAAGAAGACACTGGGTTGCCTCCCAAGAAGCACCTTAGTTAACGTCGTGGCACGACGTATTTCTTATTTAACATTCAATCTTCAAAGGATCATCCTCCGGCTCATCTTCTTCCTACAGCACTCCAACTACTTTACATTCATCAGGAGGTTCAGCGGATTCGCACACCTTGAAGGTAACCTCTTCATCTCCAACCCAAAACTTGAGCTCACCTCCACATCTACCAAAGCTCTACTCGTGGAGAGCAATGGTTTCCCCAAAATGATTGGAACTTCTACATTCATCTCACAATCAACGACTACAAAATCAGCTGGTAGAATAAGCTTATCTACCCTCACCAATACATCCTCTAAAACACCCACATGTTTCTTGATAAAGCGATCAGCCATTAACAATCTCATTGATGTAGATTTGGTATTCCCAAGCCCGAATTCCTAGAAGATTATGAGATGCATTAGCTTTATACGTGCCTCATGATCACAGAGGGCGTTGTTGAACACACAAAACCCAATAGTGCATGGGATTGTGAAGGCACCCGGATCTTCCCATTTTCGGGCAAGGTTGCTCATCATCACAGCACTACAGTGATGTGTTGTCTCTCCGGTGCCTATATCTACAACCTTCTTATTCTTCAGTAGCTCTTTCATGAACTTTTCTTATTCGAGCATTTGATGTAGGGCATCCACCAATGGTATATTTATGAAAAATTTGTTGAACATGTTGATAAACTTATTGAACTGATCATCCTTCTTTTTCTTGGCTAACCGCTGTGGATAAGGAGGTGGAACTCTTGGTTCTTTTTCTCTCTAACTTGAGGCCTTCATGCCTACCTTTTCTTCATTCGTATTTGAGGGAACTTCCTCGATACCTCCTTCATCTTCAGCCCCGACATTATCAAAATTGCTTGGTGCTTTTGGCACCGCCTTAGATTTTTTCATCATTTGTCTTAGGAACCACAACTTACTTAGGCTTAGCATTTGCATCTCCAAGAATTTTACCACTCCTCGTGAAAATGGTCATGCATTGACTATTTTTCGTTGGGTTTGGCATTGTATGACTCCGAAGTGTTCCCTTCATTCGTGGATTCATTTGAGAGGATAGGTGGTTCATCTAGGCTTCCAAATGCTTGATGGAAGCTGAGTGTGAACTCACAGTTTGGACAAGGTTAGACACCTCCCCTTTCAATTCCTTGACCCCACTGTCGGTTGCTTCCACTTTCTTAAGAACCCTTGCCAACATCTATTCAATTTTTGAGCTCCTTACATCGCTCACACCTGGTTGAGCTTGGGCATTCTCAGCTTTACGAGGGGGAACATATGGATTTGAACTTTGATGGTACCAGTCCCCCTCATAATTTTGTTGTCTATTGCCCCATCTCTCATTTCCCTCGGGCCATCCCTGTTCACGGTTTCTCCAACCTTTATTCTTTTATTGTGGGCACCAAAGGCCTTGATTTGCCCCTTGATACCTGGGTCGAGACCCCCCATCTAATTTTCCATGTATTGAAACTCCTACTGGTATCCTCGTGGCGATGATTCTCCTTCAAACTGCATTGGACCTTGCATCCCTACAACATTCACAACCTTAGGCCCGACCCCCATAACATGGTTAGTCATTAACTCCAGCTGAGTCATCATTTTAGCATGATTTTCATATCACTCTTAATCTCTTTTATGCATTTCAGATGCCAATGCACTATAACCCCCATCATGTGAAGATACATGAGTCTCCCTAGTATTCCATACGCAATTTTTCTTCGTCATTCTATCCAAGAGGGCCTTATCTAACCCATACATCTGATCGATAATTGATCCTCTGCCTAAATTATTGGTAACGGATTTGTTGATGGAGTCTAGGGCTCGATAAAAGCTTTGAAGGAGCACTCCATCGGGGAGACCATGGTTAGGGAAAAGGGATACCTTCTTCGTAAACCTTAGCCATGCTTCATGTAAAGGCTCCCCCGGCTCTTGCCTAAAGTTTGTAATGTCATCCCTCAGCTGCAACATCTTTGAGGGAGGGAAGAAACGATCAAAGAATGCTTCAGTCAATTCTTGCCACGAGGTGATACAACCCGGAGGGAGATCCTGTAACCACATAGTAGCCTCTCCCGTTAGGGAGAATGGAAAGAGCCTTAACCTGATAGACTCTTGACTGATATTTGTTATGTTAAAGGGTTGGAAAATCTCCAAGAAATTTCTCAAGTGGCGGTTTGCATCTTCACTCGGTTTTCCCCCGAAGAGCCCTTTCATCTGTAACAAGTGTAACATTGTACTTGTAACATGAAATACTGCATTACCTACTACGACCGGTAGGCGAATGGCTCCTGCAACTTCAGGCATAACCGGGTTATCCTCCTCATGCTCCATGTGACCTTCAATCAAACTATCTACTTCTTGCGAATGATGGTTCATATGAACTAACCCTAACAACCAATAACAAAATCAAAGTCAATAACTAAGATGCAAGATAAACTCAAATTAACAAAAAATAGAAGGATATCAAGCACTAGTCCTCGACAACGGCGCCATTTTTGATAATGCTCAAATACACTCCTTGTTTAGAGAAAGTGTAAGCGATCGTTGTATAAAAACAAATATTCACGATGGATATCGAGGTCGAATCCCATAGAGATTAGTTAATGATTTGCGCAAGTGTTGTTTTAGGAAATTTGAATTAACTCGCACCAATTAATAAAAATAAAATAGTAAATATTTGGGGGGAAATGAAGTGAACAATATTATGGAATTTATACCAGCTTGCCAAAATAGCAAACTAACCAAAATTGATAGAAAATAATGAGAGAAGACTAGAGGTATGGTGTAGATGGGGTTCTAATCAAATAAGGATATGCTAGCTCATCAAATCATTACGAATAAGTGTAAATAACTCTGGACGAGAGGGCACCCTATGTTTTTCAACCTCATGGATGCCTTTTTCTGGAGACCTTTCAAACCTCAAGACACAATTCAATTAGCCCAATAGAGTTCGGGTTAATAACTGAACTATTTCTAGCCATCAACTACTAATTAGGATTATGAACATGGGTTTTGGCTATTTCTAGTCTAACTCCACACAATCACATCCATTCCCACCATCAAATTCTCTTCCAATACTTGAATTATTCTTTTTCAAGATGAAATAAAGTAAGAAAAGTAAAGACGCATTTGAAACTATTGATCATCAATTATAAATTGAAGAGAACTCAACAAATTTACACTAATTAAGAAATATTAATATGAATCTAGCAATACCAAATCTAATTAAGTACCCATCATCACACACCTCTAGTTTATGATTTAGCTACTCATGATTAAGAAACTAAACAGTATNCCCTGCCCTTTGTACACACCGCCCGTCGCTCCTACCCATCATCACACACCTCTAGTTTATGATTTAGCTACTCATGATTAAGAAACTAAACAGTATATTCATTAATAAACTCAATGATTTCATAAGTAAGAGAAAGAAAAATCAAACTCATAATATGTCTCCAACAATGGTTATACATTGCTAATGGAAGAAGAAGAAGAAAATAAGAAAATCAATATTCAACAATCTCCTCCAATGGAGTTCTTCTCTTTCCAAGGAAAAAGAAATGTTCAAAAAGCTAAAAGTATAAAAGTATGTACAAAGTACTTTCTTCTAGAATATATACAAAAATAGGGCAACCAATCTCCTCTTTTTTCGAGTGCCGGATGTAATTACCCTTGTTCAGGTGTTTTATCACTTGTGGAGGAGCCGACGGTTTGCCGGTTGCATTCTGCGAGCCGTCGTCCATCATCTGCTGCACAAGCAGTGATTCTCAAGGACCATTCAGTGACACCTTTGGCGGTTCCCCATCCTTCATCCGTGATCTGCCGATTCATTTACTCTTTGGTCCAAAAATTGCAGGCACCGAGGTAGGCAATTTGACTGGCGAGTCGTCGGTTGATGTATGTGGCTGTCGGTTGCACATTGTCCTCAAGTTAGTTGTCATCTGATTTTGACCGGCGTTTCACCGATTTCTTCCGATATAGTGTAGTTTTTCACCCGATTTCATCCTTTTTACTCTACTTCTTTCTCTTTTCTCTTCAACTCAGATACCTGCACTTGAAAAGGCAAAAAGGACATAAAATTCATATAAATGACTTGAAAACTAAGCTAACTCTCATTCTCAAGAGCCTAATGAATTGGTAAATTACCAATTCATCACTTGTGCCAACATCTGGATGGCTGCCTAAGCTCAGCATAGGCAACCTACTTAGGAACATGATCCTCGAGGGCTGGTGGGGCCTGTTGGTGCCCATCTTTGTTGCCATTCTCATGGCCATTTCCGTTCCTGTTCCTTCTTTCGTTAACTCAGTGAGGAGGCATGATTCTGGAAATGCGCGTAGCGCCAGTTAGAAGTATAGAGAGACATTTCATCGCACGACATAGATCATGAAAGAAGGTAAATTTCGTGATATGTTTTGTAGCATCTTCATCATAAGTGTGGCGCGCTTCACACCCATGAATAAAACTCTACTTAATGCGGCTTTTAGAAACCATAGGACACTTCAAAACCTAATGCTTTAATACCAATTTTGTCACGATCGGAACATAGGCCCGGATCTAGATATGGAACCTAGAATCATAAATGGCTCCAAGTCAACCCATGGAATGAACATGACAACTAAAGCTCAACATAATAAATGTGGAAATATAACATTTGAAAAAGCGGAATTCTAAAAATTCAATAACATCTGAACAACAAAATACATAACACTAATCCGAAGCTGAATACCTACTATATGTAATAAGCCTCTACAATCTAACTAGTTTATAGGACAAGACCCCAACTAACTCATTAACAAACTAAAATCGAAAATACTGATGATAAATTGATGAGAAGGTCCTCGAAGGATCAGGACTCACCAACAAGCTGAGAGATGCTAACTCTGAGGATCTGGCTAACGGCAGGACTAAACCTGAACGTCCGAGCCTGTATCATGAAACTATACAGAATAGAGTATGCGATTAGTACTTGGAATGTACCGAGTATGCAAGGTAAGTAAAAACGCTGAATAAGTAAAACTAAAATCATGCATATCATAAAACATTTCAACATAAGATTCTGAGAGTAAGGCTTGCATGCTATTATCTGAAAACATGATTTGAACATGACTGAATATCATAACTGATTCGAATGACCCAAAGTTGAAACTGATATTTATATATAAAACTGAACATTGGGTCAAACTTGCTGAAAACATAATATCATGACTTATGAACATGCACAACTAAAATCGTGAGGAACAATGGGAGATTTGTCATATAACCGGCATTACCATGCTAGAGCTTACGTGGTCCCGACTGTTACACTAAAGTGGGCAGAGCCGTCCAAAGTCTTTCTAGGGCTAAGGAAGCTACCATGATATCAATATCAAGCTGAAGGCCACTCGCAGGCAGGGAAGGCTCACAAGGGAGGTCCCAAATAATCTGAACATATCTACATTTGCACGTAGTTCTGAGGCACAGGGTTAATTGAACCCTTAGCCTACTTGGTGCTAGGCACTACTCCCAAAAACATGCATATGCTCTCCATCATTTTTTAACAAAGCTGAACCATCGTCTTGTGATGAAGCTGAATCATAATAGTACATGCATAATCTAAAAATATATCATGAGGAGCCTCGGCTCAAACCATACCACAAGCTGAAAAGTTGGATTCTAGACTCCAAAACCATGTGGTAAGCTACTAACATGAAATTGAAGTAAATCGTGAAACATACTTGATCATATGGGCTTGCCCAAACTTGTACATTCTTTGAGATAGTCAAAATCATGGGTATAAACATGGGCAATTTGAAATCATACTTTCATCATAGACATTTCATCATACTTGAAAACATAGATCATATTCTCAATTGTTCATGAACTTTCATAATTGGGCATCATAATTGTAAACCTTTGGAATCATAAGTTTGTAATTGAAATTATTATAAAACATGCCTATAAAGCTTAAAATAATATTAGAAACGTGAATAGAATTTACCCATGATAAATACTTAGACAATTTCACAAATTGGATTAAAACCCCATAGATTTATCAACCTTGAATTTAATGAATTTAGAAGAGGATTTGGGCATGGAAGTGAAAGAATACTCCCATTTGTAACCCTACACACCTAGATAAATCTTATTTCACACCCTTTCTTAATTTCCCAAGAGATTTGGGGAAGAACCTAGGGAATTCTCAAGCTTGATCTCCAATGGTGCACTCTAATCTTGTATGCATGGAATTGAAAGGCTTATGATAGGTTAAGTACTCTTAAAACCCTTCTAACTGGGCTTAAAACGACGTAGTTTTGGACTTAGTGGGTTTGTAATTATGAAAACACCATTACTAAAATGCAGAAAAAATGGACACTGCCAGTCACCTCGAGTGACATCACGACTCGTGGTGAACTTGACGAGTCATTGAGTCCCAATCGTTAAGTTTTCTACCAAAATTCAATCTCCAACTTAGCTCCTGGTCATGACCAGCTCCACGAGTTGTGGAGTCACATCACGACCCGTGGCTATCTTTTGTGGTCACCCCTATACCACGTGTCTTTGCCAACTTTTCCTCATTTCACGAGTCACTTAACGACTCGTGATGTCCCCCCACGGGTCACTGGACAACGCATCATGTGACCTAGGCAATATTTGTGTGCTTTCTTTGCTTGAACCCTCATGTCTGATCTTAGGGACTTTCAGGGTATTACATGAGCTTATATCATGAAACGACATAACATAAAGAGTATGTGATCAGTACTTTGAATGTATTGAGTATGTAAGATATGCAACTAAAAACATAGTCATGCTAGTAAAATCTGACGATGTAACTGAACTGATCTGATATGACCCTATCTGAATGCATAAATACTATAACTATAGCATGGGATTCTGAAAATATTGTAAATATAATAAAACTAATTTTTAGGTTCATGCACATATACTAATGTTTGAAAACATATACTAAACTGAAGATTGTGACTGTATGGTGGGAGAGCCTATTCACTGACATATAATCACGTGAGCTAAACATGTAGTTCGATGTTTACTCACCATTGTAGGGCCTACTGTACCTTACCAGGGTAGAGTGACTAGTCTGTGTGATAACTAATTGAGGCCCATTCAAGCTAATAACATATGGTGGCATGTAGTTCCAAGAATCTGGGTATGTTGAAACCTGGCCCAGTCGGTGCTAAGTACTATTCCTAACTGATAATTTATTAACTATTCACTAATAGTATACTACTAGCTCAAAGACTAATTCCCTAAGACTAGGTCAAAAATACTTTATCTGAAAGTACTCTGAGAGTTTACAAGACCTGATATTGATATAAATCTGAAAATATTGATTTTTACAGAAAAACATTTATATTGAAATCATGCTAAGGTTATATACTCAAATAGAACAACCTTTCTGAAGGAATTGTAAATTAAATCCACAAGATTAACTTGAAATCATTTCACACTCATGGTTATGATATAATCGAAGATAAAACCATGAATTTTACTTACTAACAGTCATGCGAAACTTTCAACATTAAGAAAGTTTCGGATTTCATAAGATGACTGAAAAACCCTAGGATGTAATATTCTATAAAACTAAAAATGCTAGGTTTTATGAAAACATTTGAAACACAAGGGTGGAAGAATAGCCCTTGTTGAATTCCCACAAACTTGGAGAAGAATACTTCCTCGCTAGAGCTTGAAATTGTTGGACCTTAAGGAAGAACCCTAGCTGGCTTGAGAGAGTTCTTAAAAATTCTACGGTCTGTTCTGAGAGTCTAAGAGAGATTGAGAGGAGGAATGGTCGACTAATCCCTTTAACTCCCTTCTAAAATATCCCAATACAACGTAGTTTAGGAATTAAAATAGCAGGAAGTTATGAAATCACCCTTGGGAAGTTGTCTGAAAAACTGTCTGTCCAGACCTAATGGGTCACACAATGGATCGTTGGTTGTCACCACGACTCGTTGGGACTAGTCATTGGTCTTGGTATAAAATTTTCAGTTTCTAAACTTCTTCCAACGGGCAGACGTAATGACTAGTTAGATGACAAAATGGATTGTTACATCCAGTCATTGTCACTAGAATAATTCTAAACACTTTCTAAACTCCACTCAACGACTTTATCAAGATGAGTCATTATATCCTCGAACGACTCATCAAGTAGCTCATTAAATTTGGAGGGAAAAATTTTCTAGGCAACCAACGACTGAATTAACATGTCGTTGGTTCTGACAATGGCTCGTATGACGAGTCTTCTATGGGGAATTCTTGGTTTCCTATTTGTTCTTATTCCATGTCTGGGGTTTGCTCTTAGGGACTTTTGGGGTGTTACAGTAGGTTGAGACCCTATGCCATGCATTTTATTTTGCTTACTCTTTAGAGGCTTTTGTGGACTGGTTGTATAGTTGCATAGTTTTAGTTTAGTGTGTGGCCTTGCCGGCCTTCGGCAGTTGTTTTTAGTTGTGTCAAGACCCAAGCATGGACCTCGGATCGAGACACGAAATCTAGAACCACGAATGGCTCAAAGATAACTCATAGCATGTATGTAGCACATTTAAGAGCATAGCTAAGAGATTTAAAGCATTTACATGACATAAGCAGAAGGCTACATAGCATATCAACATAAATGTAAACATGAACCAACATCACTTAAACATCTATACAAGCTATCTAAAAAGCCTCTAAACATCTGATGAGCTGATGGGACAACACCCCCAGCTAGCTCGCTATGTCTGAAACTGAAAGACAAGTACAAAAGAGACATAATCAAAACTGATATCCTCAAATCATGAGGATTCACCAAAACATTGATACAGCAGGACTGAGTGGGAGCGAGCTAACGATAGGACTGAGATGGATCACCCGAGCCTATATCATTAGACGACATAACACAAACTATCTGACCAGTACTTTGAATGTACTAAGTATATAAAAGTAAAACATGCTAGTAAAATGATAGTCTGAATCATAAATAGAGTTCAAGATAGAACATCAGAGCAATGGAAACATGCTTAAATCCATATTCCTGAAGTAAGCATAATAAAAAATTATTCATTATAAGCTAAACAGAATGAATCATGGTTTAAAAATACAAATCATATAGCGTACTATACTTGAAATCATAAGTAAAAACTCATAAACTGAATAATGGGTCAAATATACTATAGAACTGTTATACCCCGAAAGCCCAAAGATCAGACCTGGGAGTTGACATGGAGAAAAGTTAAAAATCTGGAACCATGCATCAAGACGGGTCGTGACGTGACCTGTGAGAGTAGCCCACCATTCGTGATGTGACTCGTGGGGAGGCCAGGCGATGAGCTTAAAATATTGGGAAATGGGATCCCCACGGACATGACCACGACTTGTGGTCAGGCCCATGAGTCGTTAGGTTAGATGTGGGGAGTGATGAGTGAGAAAAGAGAAGGAAGAGGGCAGTGTACTTTATGGAAGGACCCCACGAGTCGTGATCTGACACCACGATTTGTGGGGAGGGGCATGAGCAGCAGGATGAAGCAAGGTAAGAATAAGAGGTCGTCTACATAACGAGTGGTGACCATGAGTCGTGGTCACGGGTGACGAATCGTGAGGTGTCCCCTCATGAGCCCAGAATACGTGACTAGCAGTGTACTTCACGGATCATGCCACGAGTCATGGCTAGAGAGGACGAATCTTTATGTCCCTCGTGGGGACTACCTGACAGTTATTTTCTGTGAATTTAGTAAGGACTTTTCCATAATTACTAAGATCCTAAGGCCTAAACTACATCATTTTGAGTTACAAATGATGACTTTTAAAGGGGTTAAGTTCATTTTAGGCCACATTCATTCATCCATGCAAGGTAGAAGGTGAGAGAGGGTGATCAAGCTTAGAATTCTTCAATTTCTTCTTGGGCTAAAAAACAAGTGTAAGAACCAGCTACCAACAGGTATGTAGGGTTATGAATTGGTGAATACTTTCACACCCATGCCCAATCCCTCTCTAAATCATGAATTCCCTATGTCTAATCTATGGGGTTTTAACCCAACGCATGTTTTTCCTAAATTCTATACATGGGTATGATTTAAATATGTTTCTACTATTGATTTGTGAAGCATGGCAAGTTTTATATTATTTTCAATCAAAAATCATGTTTCTAGTTTTATGAATTAAAAAGCCCATTGATGAAAAGTTCATGAAAGATGAGATTTGTGATGAATGAATCAAGGTGATGAGATATTGTGATGTAAAGCGTGTTTTAAAGCTACCCATGTTTATAATCACGTTTTCAATGTGAATTGAATATTTTCAAGCATGTTAAAGTATTGGGTAATGCCCATGTGTTCGAGCATGACTCATGATTTCGAGAATTAAGCTTATCGCATGGTTTTGGAGTGAAGACTCCCAATTATCTTTCAGCTTGGTATGTTTTGAGCTAAAGCTTCTCATATGCATGATTTCATATTTGAGATATATTTGAATATTTAGCTTCGTCATAGAAGATGTTGAGCTTCATTGAGAAATGTTGTAGAGCATATGCATATTTTTGGGAGTAGTGTCTAGCACCGAGTAGGATAAGGGTCGATTACCCTATTCCTCAGAACTACGCGCCAATGTAGGTTTATACATACTATATATATACACTTTGGGACCTCCCTTGTGAGCTATATCCTGCCCCGATTGGGCTTCGAGCTTGATATCGATATCATGGTATCGTCCCTAGCCCTGGAAAGGTTTTGGATGGCTCTACCTACTTGAGTGTAATAGTTGGGACCAAGTAAACTCAATCGTGGTATGTCGGCTAAAACATGAGTCTCCCATTTTTCCTCATGATTTTGATTATGCATGTTTATCATTTGTGATATATAT
>JACEIK010008738.1:18599-41691 GCA_018107945.1 Datura stramonium | reverse complement strand
TATATATTTACATATGTTCTAAAGTAGGTTTGACCCAATGTTAGGTATTCTTATGATCATTAAATTTCAGCTTTAGGTCATTTGATTGGGATGTAAAGATCGGATATGTTTGGATCATGAGTTCAGAAATTGTCATGCAAAGCCCTATTCTCAGATTCTTGTTTTGATTATATTTTACAATATGCATGTTTTAAATTATTTTACTTATCTAAGCGGTTTTACTTACCTTGCATACTCGGTACATTCCACGTACTGACCGCATACTCTATGTTGTATCTTTCATGATACAGGACCCAGCTCTTATCTAAGCGGTTTTACTTACCTTGCATACTCGGTACATTCCACGTACTGACCGCATACTCTATGTTGTATCTTTCATGATACAGGACCCAGCTCTCAGGACCAACTCCATTCATAGTTTGTCTCCAGCGTTAGCATCTTACGTTGTGGTGAGTCCTCATCTCCCGAGGACTAGACTTATTCATATTTTCCTTATGTATTTTCAGTTTCAGTTTTGTTGAGTTAGTTGGGATCTCGTCCAATCAACTTGTCATGTTTAGAGGCTTTTCAAACATATGGATGTATTCAGCATCAGATTTTGTATTTTGATGTTATGTTTAATCTAGACTTCCGCTATAATTATCTTTATGATTCTTCACACTTATTATTCTAGTTAGATGTATGCTTATGTCATGGGTCGACTTAGGGTCTCTCAATGTTCCTTATCCCGTGTTGCGATCTGGACCCCCATTCGGGTCATGACAAAAACATAATATCATAAGTCATGAACATGAATAACTGAAAACGTGATAATAATGGGAGGCTTCATTATAACCGACACCATCATGATAGATCTTACATCTTGTTCAAGTGGGCATAGCCGTCCTAAGCCCGTCCAAGGCAAAGAACAATTAAGGTGTGATATCACTGATGTACCCTCGAGTGGGGGAAGCATTCTCTTGAGATATCCTAAATAAGAACATACACACACACACACACATATAGTGGCACGTAATCATGAGACCTGGGTCCTCAAAATTTTGGGTATACTCGGTGCTAGACACTACTCCCAAAACATGCATATTTGTCATAATCATATTCTCAAAGCATAGCTTAAATCTGTTTATTAGGAGTCTTGACTCCAAACATCTCTGTGAAAATGATCTTGTAAGCCTTGGCTAAAAACGTGATAAAACATACTTGACTTACATGGGCTTTCCCAAACCATGATATCATACATACTTGAAATAAGCTTCATAATTTAAAATCACGAAATCATAAGTTAAGAATTCATAATCATTCATGCATACTTGATAATACATCATACTTGAAATCATGGGCTCATAAGCTTGAAATTTATAAATCATGCATAATAATAAGGCATAATCTTTAAAAACTTGAAATCATAAATTAGTAAGTAAATTAAAAGTCAAATCTTCCCCAATAGCCTTAAATCATCAATTGAAACATGAGAGAATTGAACCCACAGAGATAGCATGGATAATCGCATGGAATTGGGTTAAACCCTCGAATTTTCATAAAACTTGATTGGAGGCATGAAATTGTAGAATAAGGATGAAATTGGGCATGAGGGTGGAAGGGTTTCACCCATTCATAACTCTACATACCTGAGCTTGAAGAACCTTCAACCTGATTGAAGACCTAAAGGGAATTGAGATGAAAGAGATAATGAAACCCTAGCTTCTCTTGAGGGGATTTGATCATCACTTAGGGGTGTTAGGAGTAGAATGAGGCTTTAGGATGATTAAAACCCTTGAAAACACCCTTTAGGAGTATTAAAATGATTTAGTTTAGGAATTTGGAACTTAGAAATTACGAAAACCCTTAATGACTCAATAAGATATTACCCACTACCAGACCCAATGAGTGACTAGACGACCCTTTGGGAGACTTGACAGGCAGTCCCTTGACCCGTTGCCCCTAGCAGTTTCATCTCAATTATTCTGATCTTCTCTTGATGCCTCACTTGACGATTCGTTGTGTCACTTAATGAGTCACTTAACCAGTCATCAAGACTCTCTAGAACCCAATTTTTTACCATATTCATGCACCTAACAGGTCACTCAATGACCAGTCAAGTGACTTTGTGGGTCACTTGATGATTCATCCTATGACCTGGTGCAAATTTCTTATTTTCTCTTATTCAGCCCTCGGGCCTGATCTTAGGGACTTTTAGGGTGTTACATTATCTCCCCCTTAGGAATATTCGTTGTCGAAAGTGGGAAAACTAAGTTGAAAAGATAGGGAAAGAGCTACAATCCCAAAACTAAAAGTTATAGACTAAAAGACTGACAGAGTGACTGACTCCAGTCTAAGATACATGCTGAACTGAATTCATGATACATAAATGCATGCTATAACATTAAAAGAACTGAGAGACATGAACTTGACATGAAACTGAATAGAGTACTAAGGAAGAAACTGGTAAACTGAGCCGGAAAGAAAAAGATGTGGGTATTTAGCCATCATATTTGTTTTGTCTTCCCACATAGCTCCCTCAACAAGTTGATTTCTCCACAAAACTTTCAAGGAAGTTACCTCCTTTTTTCTCAACTTTCGAACCTAACAATCAAGGATCTCAATCAGAACCTCCTCATAGGTAAGGCTATCATTCACACGAGTGCTCTTTCACGGAAAAACTAAGGTTGGGTCACTAATGCACTTCTTCAATAGAGATACATGGAAAACTGGATGGGTCAAAGCTAACTCCGATGGTAGCTCCAACTCATATGCCACCTTGCCAACTCACCTTGGAATCCTATAAGGACTAACATATCGGGGACTAAGTTTTCTGTTCTAACTGAACTTCTTGAATCCCTTCATGGGAGACACCTTCAGAAATACTCAATCATTAACTTCAAACTCAAGCTCTCTCCTCCTAACATCCGCATAAGATTTCTGACGACTCCGAGCTATTTTTAGTCGTTCTCTAATAAGCTGAACTTTCTCCATCACCTCATGAACTGAATATGGCCCTATCAATGTAGCCTTACCTACCTCAAACCATCCAATAGGTGACCTACACCTCCGCTTGTAAAGAGCCTCAAACAGAGCCATCTAAATGTTGGAGTGATAACTATTACAGTAGGCAAACTCGATGAGGGGCAAGCGGTCATCCCAACTACCCTTGAAATAAATGATGCATTTTCTCAACATGTCCTCAAGAGTCTGAATGGTCTGCTCGACCCGACCATCTATCTGTGGGTGGAAAGCTGTGCTAAGCTTCACCTGAGTACCAAGTCCCTTCTGAAATGACCTCCAAAACTTAGAGGTGAACTGAGTACCCCTATCTGAGATGATGGACAAAAGGGAATCTTTGCAAATAGACTAATTCTTGAATGTAAAGTATAGCATAATCCTCTGTTGAATCCATATTCTTGATTTGTAGGAAATGTGTTGATTTGGTCAACCTGTCCACAATCTTGCACCCACATAGAGTCATACTAACAGTGTGTACGAGGCAATGTCACGACCCGAACGGAGGCCTGAATCATAGACACGGGGCAAGGGACCTTGAGAGACCCCAAGTCGACCTATGGCATAAGCATTTCACTAACTCATTCAATACACATGAAGAAAACATAATTATAAACTCAGTGGAGGTCAACTTAACATAACAATTGAATAAATATCTGAAGCTGAATATACGTCTAAGTCTGATAAGCCTCTAATCTGGACGAGCTGATGGGACAACACCCCTTACTAGCTCAACAATACTGAAACTGAAAGGACATCCAAAACAACTGAAGGTCTAGTCCTCGAAAGATGAGGACTCACCAAAACAAGCAGGTGATAACTCTGAACAGCGACTACGAATGGGGATGAACTTGAGAATCAGGTCCTGCATCATGAAATGATGCAGCATAGAAAGTATGTGGTCGATACATGGAATGTACTAAGTATGAAAGGTAAGTAAAACCACTAATTAGAATAAATTATTTAAAACATTTTAAAACATATCATAAGCTTTCAACATGAGAGGAAAGGAATACATGCATTCTTTCTGAATTCATAATCTTATCATAACATGACCATGCATAGCTTTATAATATCATGACTGACTCAAATGACTCAAAGCTGAAACGTAACATTTATAACAAAAGTCGAACAATGAGTCAAACCTTACTTTTAGAACAGAATGCATAAGGTAATCATCATGAGTAATGAATATGAAAATCTGGAAGATATAGACATTGGAGACTCATCACTCAACCGACATATCGCGATAGAGCTTACGTGGTCCCGACTATCACACTCAAGTGGGCAGAGCCGTCCAAAATCATTCTAGGGCTAAGGATGCTAGCATGATATTGATATCAAGCTGAAGGGCCAATCGGGCCTGGGATAGCTCACAAGGGAGGTCCCATTAATATAATAGTACCAACCTACATTGGCGCGTAATTCTGGGGCATAGGGTAATCGACCCTTAACCTGCGCAGTGCTAGACTCTTCTTTCAAAAACATGCAATTCTCAACATCGTATATTGATGAAGCTCAACATCGTCTATTGACGAAGCTCAACATCTTCTAATGAAGAAGCTCAATATGAATTCATGCATAAGTCAACATCGTATGAAACAAAGCTCAACATTGTCTATTGACAAAGCTCATAATGAAATCATGCATAGACTCGACATCATATGAAAATGAAGCTCAACATTGTCCTTTGACAAAGCTCAATAATGACATACATCTCAATTATAAATTCATGCATATGAGAAGCTTTACTTCGAAACATACCAAAAGCTCAATCATAGGTGGGAGCATCTACTCCAAATCATGTGGTAAGCTACATGTAGAAATATTTACTCAACATACCAAAAGCTAGAATTTATAATAAAAATTGGAAAATTTCACTTTAAACAATGTGGTAAGTTTATGTCGGAAAAATCAACACTTTAATCAACATGTGGGCACCACCCTAAGCTCTATCATTCTAGAATCCAATCAATTCATTTAGGAAAAACATCTAATAATGGGTAGTTTTAGAAGCATTCTTTTCATCATCAACTTCATCATCATCACACATTTACCATAAATCACCTCTTTTATGAACTCTTCACCCATGGGCGTTTTAGATTCAAATGTTAGAAAACAATTTAGAATCCGCTCAAGCTTCATAAATCATCAATATAATTACAATCTAATCATACCCATGTGTAGAGATTTAAGAATAATGCAATTGGGTAAAACCCCACACTTGATCATAGATAATTAATCACATTTTAATAGGGATTGGGCATGGGTGTGGAAGAAAACACCCACTCATAGCCTTACACACCTGGGAATGGTGAATTCTAACACCCTCTAATAGCCCAAGCTGAGATTCCAATGGAAACCTTGAGATTCTGCCTTGAATCTCCTCCTCAGACCTTCAAACTTGCATGCATGAAAGTAATGACTTAGGATAGGTTTTACGCTGCTAAAAACCCACTAAAACGAGCCTTAAATAACGTAGTATAGGTCTTAGGAACTTATAAAATTACAAGAAAGCCCTTACTATTTCGCAGAAAATAAATGCCAGGTGACCTAGCGATTCGTCAGGATGGGCAGAGTCTCCGTCAAGTTCACTGGATGACATGACCACTGGGGCTCGTAATGGATGACTTAACGACACGTTCCTCGAGACCACGACTCGTGTTCACCTTCCGTCATGTACACTGCTTCACTTTTCAACCTACTTGCTCATGACTCACCTCATGAGTCATTGGGACTGGACACGACTCGTGGGGTTCCATCCGTTAGGAACACAGGTCATTCTTCCAACTTAACCCCAACCTCACCCCCATGAGTGACATGACGACTCGTGGTGGCTGACCATGATTCGTTCTCTCTCTCGTGTGGACCTCGATTCCTCCTCCATTCCAGGCCTTCCCACGAGTCACTTGACGACTCATCCTGTGCCTGCAACATCAATTCCCCAAATTTCCCGTTTTAACTCCCGGGTCCAATCTTTGAGCCCCTGGGGTATAATAGGCAACTTTATAATAAAGGAAATATTTATCTCTTCCCATTTCCATGTACGAATGTTGATGTACTGAAGCATACCTCCAGGTATCTGGTGTTCAACATTCACTTGTTGGCAATTCGGACACTTAGCCACAAATTTCGTTATATCCCACTTCACGCTATTCCACCAATAGATTTATCGTACATTACGGTACATCTTGGTGGCACTTGGATGGATAGAGTAATGAGATCCATGAGCCTCGCTCAATATCTTCTCTCTCAAGTCATCCACTGCCAAAACACATAATCGTCCATGATATCGGAGTACATCATCTACCCCTTGGGAGAAAACCTCCACCTTCTAATTCTAGACTACTTTCTTCAACTTCACTAGGATCGGATCCTCATCTTGTGTTGCATTAACTTCTTTCACCAATGAAGATTCCAACCCATTTTGAACGATAACACCACTATCCGATGAATCGATAAGGCGAACTCCTAAATGAGCAAGCCTATGGACATCCTTCACCAACTCTTTTCTCCCATCCTCGACACAGGACACACTCTCCATTGATAGCCTACTAAGATCATTCACCGCTAAATTCCCCTTGCCCAGATGATAAAGGACACTCATGTCATAGTCCTTGAGAAGCTTTAGCCATCTCCTTTGCCGCAAATTCAAGTCCTTCTAAGTAAAAACATATTGTAGGCTCTTGTGATCTGTAAACACATCCACATGCACCCTATATAAATAGTGCCTCCAAATATTCAAAGCAAACATCGCAGCTGTTAACTCTAGGTCGTGCGTCGGATAATTCTTCTCATGAGTCTAAAGTCTAGAGGCATACACAATGAACTTACCATGATGCATCAACACACAACCAAGACCAATCTAAAAACAACAAAATACACAACAAAGCCATCAGTGCCCTTTGGTAAGGTCAACACTGAGGCTGAACTAAGCCGAGTCTTTAATTCTTAAAAACTCTTCTCATAAGTATCAGACCACTAAAATTTGACCTTCTTCTGGGTTAACTTAGTCAATGGTGCTGCAAGGCATGAAAATCCTTCTATGATCCTCCTGTAGTAGCCAGCTAAACCCAAAAACCTCCTAATATCTGCAGGACTCACAAGTCTAGGCCAACTCTTCATCGCCTCTATATTTTGAGAGTCCACCTGTACACCCTCTTTAAACACCACATGACCCAAGAAGCTACTAAGTCTAGCCAAAACTCACACTTGTTGAATTTGGCAAACAGTTGACAATCCTTGAGAGTCTGCAACATAATCCTCAAATGAGCGTCATGATCCTCCTCGCTCCGAGAGTATATAAGGATATCATCTATGAATATAGTCACGAACATATCTAAATATTTCTTGAACACCCTGATCATCAAGTCCATAAATCTGTCGAAGCATTCGTTAGTCCAAAAGATGTAACCATAAACTAATAGTGACCAAACCAAGTTCTGAAGGTTTTCTTCAGAGTGTCACTCTCCCTAACTCTGACCCGGTGATAGCCGGATCTAAGGTCTATCTTTGAAAAGCACTTAACACCTTGAAGTTGTTCAAACAAGTGTCACGACCTAAGCATGGACCCAAAATTGAGACACGGAACCTAGAACCACAAATGTCTCCAAGCTAACCCATTGTGTGGAATATTACTAGTAGAATATAACTTATAAGGAAAACTAAGAGGAAGCTAACTGCTATATAACATATTCCCTTACGGATAACAAGATAAACTGATAATGTAAACATCAAGTCACAAAGCTGAACATGGTAACTCTATGTTTGAAAGCCTCTACTAACTGATGAGCTACTAGGACAAGTCCCCAGCTAACTCTGAAGTATGAAAC
This sequence comes from Datura stramonium, assembly GCA_018107945.1. NCBI lineage: Eukaryota > Viridiplantae > Streptophyta > Magnoliopsida > Solanales > Solanaceae > Datura > Datura stramonium. The sequence continues at coordinate 33,862 of JACEIK010008738.1, read as the reverse complement.
TAAAATGAGGTAAAAAGAACTGAAATGAAGTACATAACTCTAGTCCTCGAAAGATGAGGACTCACCCCTGCTAGCTGATCAAGTCCGGAACATTTCTAACTGCGGGCTGAGTCTGAGTACCAAAATCTATATCTTGAAATGATATAACAGAGAGTATGCGATCAGTACTTTGAATGTACTGAGTATGTAAGTGAGTAAAACATGCTAGTAAAATGATAGTCTGAAATCATGATCATAAATCAAAATAGAACATGAGAGTAAGGGCAACATGCTAAACATCATCTTCTTGAAGTAATCATAATCGTGCGATATTCATCATAAGTTGAACATAATGAATCAAGGTTTAGAAATAGAAAATCATGTAATGTACCGTACATGAAATCATATGTGAAAAATCATAAGCTGATCAATAGGTCAAATATGCTAAAAATATCATATCATAATATATATGAACAAAAGCAAATGAAAATAGGAGGAACAATGGGAGATTCGTCATAACCGACTCCATCACGATAGAGCATACGTGATGCCCCACTAACTTGCTCAAGTGGGTAGAGTCGTCCTAAGTGTTTCCAAGGAAAAGGACGATGGAGGTATCATATCAAGGGTGTGTCGTCAGGTGGGGGAAGCACTCTCTCAAGAGGTCCCAAATATATACCTACTGTGGCGTGTAGTTTATTAGACCAAGGTCCTCGGACTACCTGGCCTACTCGGTGCTAGACACTACTTCCAAAAATATGTTTATAGCTCATGAAGAAATCGTGGGAGTCTCGACTCTAAAACAACTCAAAATATAGTTTAGCACTGAAAAGTGGAGAGTCTTGACTCCAAATATCTCTTAACCATTGATCGTGTAAGCCTTGGCTAAAAATCATGGTGAAACATACTTGACTTTACATGGGCTTGCCCAAATCATGAAATCATACGTAAATGAAATAAGCTTCATAATTCGAAATTATGGAATCATAAGTTTAAGAATTCATAAATATGCATGCATACTTTGATAATTCATCATACTTGAAATTATGGGCTTATAAGCTTGAAATTCATAATCCTGCATAATATGGCATAATCTTCATAAACTTGAAATCGTGAATTAGTAAGTAAATTGAGAGTTAAATCTGCGCTAATAGCCCTAAATAATCAATTGAATCATGACTGAATAGAACCCATATAGATATCATGAAAATTTGCATGGAATTGGGTGAAACCCTAGAATTTCAAGATTTAGAACTTGAGATATAGAATTCATGGATTTCGACTTGAAAGAGAATGAGGGTGGAAGATTTTCCCCCATTCATAATCCTACATACCTGGGTAATTGGTTATTACACTTGTCTTGAAAGGCCCAAGAATATATGAAGAGGTTTAATGAAGAACCCTAGCTTTGACCTTGAGAGAAAATCTCAACTATCGTTCTTTTGGAGAGGGTGAGGATTTAGGCTAGATTAATCCCTTTAATCTGACCTTTAGGAAGCTCAAAATGAAGTCATTTAGTAGTTTAGACCATAGATGTTTACTAAAATACCCCCAAACTGCCGAAAAAAGACTTGAAACTGGAAGAAACAACGATCAAAGGGACAGACCGTTGTTTGATAGGACGACCCGTACTGAGGTTTATCCAACGTCATTTATTGTTACATGAAACTACTTATAACTTTTTCCTCCAAACTCCGATTTACGCAAGGTTAGATGGTTGGCAAGAAGACTCCAAGTGCTTCAATTAGATGTGTTGAATCACATAAAAACACTTTGTAAAATAGGGGCTATGGTCATCTAAAGTTGACCCTTTTAAGAACTTATACGAACTCAACTTTGCACTGGAGGTTCCTTATGACCTTAATTTGCATCGAATGCAGTTATTACACTTAAGAATTGATCTTAACACCTTATTTCTATAAATTCATTTGGTTTGGGTCTATCCACATAGCTAGAACGATTTCAAACTTAGCCCAAAATTTTAAACCAACTGGCAGAACCAATGACCCATACAATGGATCGTGGTCTCAAACAATGAACTATTGGTCCATCCATTATTTTCCCCATTCTTCCTTCAAAATTCTCTAAATCTTTTTCAATGACCCCAAACAATGACCCGTACACATAAAAAAAAATCTGTACAATACCCTCATGATTCTAGGTCAACTTTTGGCAGTTCGCTGGAATTGATCGAACGGCCATATACAACGACCCGTAGGATGGAAGGACGGGTTGTACTTTGACTCATTGAATGACCCTGGTGCAATTTTCTATTGTATTCTATTATAAATCTTAGGTCTGATCTAAGAGACCTTTGGGGTGTTACATTATCTCCCCCTTGTGAACATTCATCCTCGAATGGAGAATAAGTAAGCTGAAAAAGATAGCGAAAGAGATGCAATCCCAGAACTGAAAGCTATAGACTGAAAACTAATGGAGTGACTGACTACGGACTAAGATACATGACTGAACTGAATTCATGAAACATACATGCATGATATGAAATGAAAGAAACATAGAGACGTGAACTTGAAATGAATCTAAATAGAGTGCTAAGGAGGAAATTGGTACCTCGTGATGGAACTGAGCTAGAAGGGAAAAGATGCGGGTATGTAACCATTATATCTGCTTCGACTTCCCACGTAGCTCCCCCAACAATTTCTCCATAAAACTTTCATTGAATCTACTTCCTTATTCCATAACTTCTGAACCTAACAATCAAGGATCTCAACTGGAACCTCTTCATAAATGTTATACCCCGAAAGCCCTAAAATCAGACCCGGGAGTTAAAACGGAAAAAAATAGGATTTTCTTCACCAGGTAACAGAATGGGTCATCATGTGACCCGTCAAGTTGACCATGAGTCGTTAAGTGACCCATGGTGAGGAGTGCTGACTTGCCTGGAATTTTTCAAAGTGGGGTGACCACGGGTAAGAACACGAGTCGTGGTCAGCCCCCACGAGTCGTCAGGTCACCCGTGGTCAAAGGCATTTGAAGGATGAAGGTTGAGTTGGCAATGTACCCCATGATTGGACACCACGAGTAGTGGTCAGCAGTTTGGTAATTACTTGATATCTTGGGCAGTGGAGGTAATGAGAGGTGACCATGAGTCGTGGTCACCAGTAATGAGTCCCCCCTCGAGGAAAAGTGGCAGTGTACCTAACGACAGTAGACGGTGACTTATTCCCTGGGGTAACAACTCGTCCAGTCCCTCATTGGGAAAGGTAGTCAGTTTTTCCCTATGAATTTAATAAGGGATTATCCATAATTCCTACGATTCTATGGCCTAAACTACATCATTTTAAGTTATGAATAGTGATTATTAAGAGAGGTAAGATCATTCTAGGTCATTTCTATTCATTCATGCAAACTTAGGGAGCTAGAGAGGTGATCAAGCTTAATTCCTTCAAGTTTTTCTTCAATTCTCCATTGGGCAATCAAGGGAGTGGTAAAATCAGTTCTTCTCAGGTATGTAAGGTTATGAATGGGTGAATTTGCTCACACCCATGCCCAATCCCTCTCTAATTCATGAAAATCTATATGTTGATCCTATGGGGTTTTAACCTAATGCATGAATTTCCTAAGTTTCTACCATGGGTATGATCTAACTATGTTTCCATTATTGAATTATGATTTATGAGCAAGTTTTACATTGTTTTTAATTATAATCATGTTTTCAAGCTTTATAAATTAAAATGCCGAACCATGAGAAGTTCATGAAAGTTGAGATTTATGATGAATGTTCAAGTATGATGAAATAATTATAATGAAAAGCATGTTTCCAAGTTACCCACGTCTATGATCATGTTTTCAAGTGAATTAAGTATTTTTAAGCAAATTAAGTATTTTCAAGCATGTTTAAGTATTAGGTAAGCCCATATGTTAAAGTATGATTATGATTTCAAGTTAATTAGCTTACCACATGGTTTTGGAGTCAAGACTCCCAATTATGTTCAACTTGTGGTATGGGTTGAGCCAAGGCTCCTCATGTATGATTTCAGATTTTATATGTATATGATTATTCAGCTTCATCACTAGACAATGGTTCAGCTTCTTTGAAATATGATGGAGAGCATATGCATGTTTTTTGGAGTAGTGTCTAGTACCAAGTAGGCTAAGGGTCAGTCAACCCTATGACTCAGAACTACGCGTCAACATAGGTATGATCTTAATATTTGGGAGCTCCTATGTGAGCTTTCCCCCTTCCCCAAGGGGCCTTCAGCTTGATATCGATATCATGGTAGCATCTTTGGCCTGGCAAGGCTTTAGACAGATCAGCCCACTTGAGTGTTATAGTCGGGACCAGGTAAGCTCTATCGTGGTAATGTCGATTATGTGACGAGTCTCCCACTTTTCCTCATGATTTCAGTTATGTATATTTATCATTTATGATATATACATATATGTTCTAAAGCAGGTTTGACCCAATGTTCAGTTTTACTTATGATTATGAAATTTCAGCTTGGGTCATTCCATCAGTTATGTTTAGATCATGATTTCAGAAAATAGAATGCAAGCCCTACTCTCAGATTATTATCTTGATTATGTTTTATATTATGCATATTTTAAATGATTTTACTTATTTAAGCGGTTTTACTTACCTTGCATACTTGGTACATTCCACGTACTGACCGCATACTCTATGTTGTATCGTTTTATGATACAAGCTCTGCTCTTCAGACTCAGCCCCGTCATTAGCCAACTTCCGGAGTGAGCATCCAATCTCTATTGGTGATTCCTCATCTGCCGAGGGACATTCTTTCATTTAGATATGTTTACGTATTTCTAGTTTCAGACTTAGAGAGTTAATTGGGGTCTTGTCCCATCAACTCATCAGAATTAGAGGCTTTTCAGATAATAGATTTTATTTAGGTTTAGACTTGTGTTGTGTATTTAGATTGTTATGTTATGTTAAGATTTCTGCCATATTTACTATATTAATTCTTCTACTTTACTTAATTGAGTTAGATGTATGTTCATACCATGGGCCGACTTGGAGTCTATCGGGGCTCCTTGTCTCGTGTCTTGATCCGGGCCCATGTTCGAGCCGTTATAAATTTTGTATCAGAGCAATAGGATTTGAAGTGTCCTAGGGTGTCTGAAAGTCATGTTAAGTAGAGTCTTTTTCATGCGTGTGAAGCGCGCCATACTTATGAGGAAGAGGCTACGAGATGTTTAGGAAATGTTCCATCCTTTCATAATCTATGTTGTGCGGTGAAATGTCTCTCTATCCTTCTAACATATGCTATTTGCGATTGTAGAATCATACCTCCCTGCATAGTTAACGGCAAAATAAATGGGAATGGATATGGCCACGAGGATGGCAATAGGGACAGACACCAATAAGCCCCACCAGCCCATGAGCACCATGCACCGAAGCCGGTTGCCTACGCTGAATTCAGGGCAGCCATTTAGATGCTAGCACAGGCCTTGTCCGCCCAGGTCAACCAGTAGGCAGTGGCGCATGTCCCGCAGAACAGGAATGCGGCGACAGCGCAAATCAGAGATTTTCTAAGAATGAATCCACCAGAGTTTCTTGGGTCAAAGGTGGACGAGGATTCACATGAGTTTATTAATGAGATTTTTAAGATCATCCAGGTCATGGGGATGAATGGAGAAGAGTGTGCTCATTTATCTTCATATCAGTTGAAGGTTGTCACACAAATTTGGTTTAAACAGTGGAGGGATAGTAGGGCAACCGGAGCAGGCCCTATCAGATGGGATGAGTTTCACGTCACTTTCCTAGATCAGTTCTTCCCTTGTGAGATGAGGGAGTTGAAGGCGAACGAGTTTGTGAATCTAAAACAGGGAAAGATAATGGAGCAGGAATATGCCCTAGAGTTCACTCGTTTGTCAAAGTACGCCCCTGAGTTAGTGGTTGATCAGAGGGCGCGAGTGAGCAGGTTTGTTCATGGGGTGGCGGACTATCTAGACAAGGATTGCAGAACTGCCATGCTCCGTCAGGATATGGATTTCCCTCGGAAAGTTTTGTACGCCCAGCAGATCGAGGCAGCGCATTTGAGAGTGAGAGAAGCCAAGAGGGTCAGGATAGACAGCTATAGATTCTCTCAGTCGAGACCAGGTGGGGGGCATCGACAACAGTTCCACCAGATATCTTCAGCCCTAGCATTATCAGCTATGAGTGTGCCATCCAGACCTAGGCACGACCAGAGGGGATGAGCATCAGGCTCGATGGGTCAGACCAGCAGGCCCGCGGATTCCAGTATCCCAGTTTGCGACAGGTGTGGTCAGAGGCACACGGGTCAGTGTTTAGTAGGTACAGGTGCTTGCTTTGGGTGCGAGAAGCCTAGACATATGCTCATAGATTGCTCAGCAGCTAGACAAGGCCATGATAGGGGTCGAGGCCCAGCTTCTAGTTCAGTAGCTCCACCCACATGACCAGCTAATCAGGGGGCATCTACTAGCACAGGTGGTGGTCAACGCCAAAATAGATTCTATGCCCTAGCATCCCGCAGGAGCAGGAGGTCTCCCCAGATATAATCACTTGTATGTTATGAGTTTTCCACCTTGATGTATATGCATTGTTAGATTTACGAGCTACCTTATCTTTTGTGACACCATATGTTTCTAGTAGTTTCGGAGTCAATCCCGAAATCTTGTTAAAAACCCTTCTCAGTCTCTACTCCAATGGGTGTTTCAGTTGTAGCTAGATGGGTGTATAGTAGTTGTCCGGTCACAGTCCTTTAGAATGTTACCTCAGCAGATCTAGTAGAGCTAGCCATGACCGATTTTGATTTTATACTCGGTAAGGATTGGCTATTTGCATGTTATGCCTCAGTTAATTGTGGAACCCGGGCAGCAGAGTTCAGATTCCAAGTGATCCAGTCCTAGAATGGAAGGGTAGTTCAGTTGTGCCTGTAGGTGGTTTCATTTCCTACCTTAAGGCCAGGAAGATGATCTCCAAGGGTTTCATGTACCATTTAGTTAAGGTTAAGGATGCTACGTCCGAGACCCCCGACTATCCAGTCTGTTCCAAAAGTATGTGAGTATCAAAAGGTCTTCCCAAATGATTTACCGGGAATCCCTTCCGAGCGGGAGACTGATTTTGGTATTGACCTTCTTCCCAATACGCAACCTATATCTATTCCTCCTTATAGAATGGCTCCAGCTGAGCTAAAGGAGTTGAAGGAGTAGTTGAAAGACCTTTTAGATAAGGGGTTCATCAGACCGAGCAAATCCCCATGGGGTGCACCAGTCCTCTTTGTCCGAAAGAAATATTGTTCCCTTCATATGTGTATTGATTACCGGCAATTGAACAAGGTCACCATCAAGAACAAGTACCCTCTTCCTAGGATTGATGATTTTTTTGACTAGCTTCAGGGTGCCAAGTGCTTTTCGAAGATAGATCTCAAATCTGAATACCATCAGCACAGGGTTTGGGAGAGTGATTACCCGAAGATAGCCTTCAGGACGCGGTATGGTCATTATGAGTTTGTAGTTATGTCTTTTGGACTAACGAATGCTCCTGCAGCTTTTATGGATTTGATAAACAAGGTGTTCAATCCATACTTGGATATACTCATGATTGTGTTTATTGATGACATCCTGATATACTCTCGGAGCGAGGAGGAGCATGCCGCTCATTTGAGGGTGATACTACAGACTCTCATGGATCGCCCATTATACGCCAAATTTTGCAAGTGCGAGTTTTGGTTAAACTCAGTGGAATTTTTGGGACATGTGATGTCAAGTGAGGGTATAAAGGTGGACTCTTAGAGAATAGAAGTGGTGAAGAATTGGCCTAGACTGGTGAATCCTTCTTACATCAGGAGTTTCTTGGATTTAGCTGGGTACTATCGGAGATTTATTGAGGGTTTTTGATCTATTGCAGCGCCATTTACCAAATTTATCCAAAAGAATGTGAAGTTCCAATGGTTGGAGGCTTGTGAAAGGAGTTTCTAAAGACTCAAGTCACCTCAGCACCGGTATTAAACCTACCTGAGGGTACCGATGGGTTTGTGGTGTATTGTGATGCTTCTAGGATCAGCCTTGGTTTGTGTATTGATGCAGCATGGTAAAGTGATAACATACACTTCCAGACAGATGAAAGTTTATGAGAAGTACCCGACCCATGATCTTGAATTGGCAATAGTGGTATTCGCCTTGAAGATATGGAGACATTATTTGTACGGGGTCCATGTAGATTTGTTTACGGACCACAAGATCCTACAATATATGTTTACACAGAAGGATCTAAATCTACACCAAAGGAGGTGGTTGGAACTACTCAAGGATAATGACATTAGTGTCCTTTACCATTCAGTTAAGGACAATGTAGTAGTAGACACACTTAGTATACTCTCTATGGAGATTGTTTCCCATGTATATGAGGCAAAAAAGGAGCTAATAAAGGATGTGCATCGACTTGAACGGTTGGGAGTTCGTTGGGTTGACTCGACTGATAGTGGTGTTATAGTTCAGAATGGGTCGGAATCATCCTTGGTGACTCAAGTAAAATATAGACAAGACAAGGTCCCTATTTTGGTAAAGTTAAAGGAAGTCGTTCAGAATCAGAAGGTAGAGGTATTCTCCAAAGGGGGAGATGGTGTGCTTTGATATCAGGGTCTCTTGTGTGTCCCGAATGTTGATGACTTGAGAAATCGGATGGTGCATGAGGCTCAGGTTCAAGGTATTCAATATATCCAGGTGCCACCAAGATGTACCATGACCTACGGGAAGACTATTGGTGGAATGGAATGAAGAAGGACATCGCTAAATTTGTGGCTAAGTGCCAGAATTGTCAGCAAGTGAAGGTTGAGCACCAGAGACCGGGGGGTGTACTTCAGGAAATTAGCACTCCTATGTGGAAGTGGGAGGAAATCAATATGGACTTCATCACAGGGTTGCATCGCACTCGTCGACAGTATGACTCCATTTGGGTGGTCGTGGACAAATTGACCAAAGCTGCTCATTTTCTATCGATTAAAACCACTGATTCCGCAGAGGATTAAGCCAAACTATACATCCGAGAGCTAGTTCGGTTGCATGGAGTGCCCTTTTCCATCAAATCAGACAGAGGTACTCAGTTTACCTCTCAGTTTTGGAGATCATTTCAGAAAGGACTTGGTACTCAGGTCAAGCTTAGTACAACATTTCACCCGCAAATGGATGGTCAAGCGGAGACAATTCAGACTCTCGAGGACATGTTGAGAGTATGTTTGATTGACTTCAAGGGTAGTTGGGATGACCATTTTCCTCGTATTGAGTTTGCATACAATAACAGCTACATTTCAGCATTCATATAGTTCCGTTTGAGGCTCTCTATGGGCGAAGATGTAGATCGCCTATTGGTTGGTTTGAATTCGGTGGAGCCGCAATGATAGGACCAGACTCAATCCATGAGGCCACGGAGAAAGTTCAGCTCATACGGGACAGGTTGAAAATAGCTCAAAGTCGCTAAAAGTCCTATGCTGATGTGAGAAGGAGAGAACTTGAGTTCGAAGTGGATGATTGGGTGTTTTTGAAGGTGTCTCCCATGAAGGGAGTGATGAGGTTTGGAAAGAAATGAAAACTCAACCCTCGTTATGTTGGCCACTACCGGATTATGAAGCAAGTTGGCAAGGTGGCATATGAACTGGAGTTGCTCTCAGAATTAGCTTCCGTTCATCCTATTTTTCACGTATAGCTCCTAAAGAAGTGTTTGGGGGATCTAGCGCCAGTTGTTCCAGTGGAGAGTGTAGGTGTGAAAGACAACCTTAGTTATGAGGAGGTTCCGGTGGAAATAATGGATCGACAGGTTCGCAAGCTAAGGAACAAGGAAGTAGCTTCAGGTAAAGTTTTATCAAGGAATTAACATAGTGTGGGAGCTACATGGGAAGCCGAAGCAGATATGATGACTAGGTGCCCACATTTATTCCCTACCAGCTCAGTTCTAGCTTGAGGTATCAGTTTTACCCTAAAACTCTATTCAGTTTCGTGTTCAGTTCATGTGCCCCAGTTTCTTTCATGTATATGGATGTATGTATTATTCATGAATTTAGGTCAAACATTTAGTTTAAATCGGAGTTAGTCATTCCGTCAGTTTTCAATTTATATGATCAGTATTTGAGTATGATGATTGCGTTTCTCTGCTTTTCTCTATGATTTTCAACATTCGAGGATGAATGTTCCCAAGGGGGAGATATTGTTATACCCTGAAAGCCCTAAGATCAGACCCGCGAGTTGAAACTAAGAAAACAATATTTTCTGCACCAAGTCACAGAATGGGTTGTCATGTGACCCGTAAAGTTGACCATGAGTCGTTAAGTGACTCGTGGTGAGGAGTGTTGACTTGCCTGGAATTTTTCAAAGTGGGGTGACCACGGGTGAGACCATGAGTCGTGGTCAGCCCCCACGAGTCATCAGGTCACCCGTGGTCAAGGGAAGTTGAAGGATGAACGTTGAGTTGGCAGTGAACCCCACAATTGGACACCACGAGTCATTGTCAAGCACCACGATTCATTGGGTGAGTCGTGGTTAGCAATTTGGTAATGACTTGATGTCTTGGGAAATGGAGGTAATGAGGGTGACCATGAGTTGTGGTCACCAGTAATGAGTCGTCGGGTCCCTTGTAGGGACCCCTCAAGGAAAAGTGGCAGTGCACCTAATGACAGCAGACGACGACTTGTTCCCTGGAGTAACGACTTGTCCAGTCCCTTGTTGGTTCTGGCAGTTAGTTTTTCCCAGCGAATTTAATAAGGGCTTATCTGTAATTCCTATGATTCTAAAGCCGAAACTACGTCGTTTTAAGTTATGAATAGTGAGTATTAAGAGAGGTAAGTTTGTTCTAGGCCATTCCTATTCATGCATGCAAACTTTGAGAGCTAGAGAGGTGATCGGGATTAATTCCTTCAAGTTTTTCTTCAATTCTCCATTAGGAAATCATGGGAGTGGTAAAATCAGTTCTTCTCAAGTATGTAAGGTTATGAATGGGTGAATTTTTTCACACCCATGCTCAATCCCTCTCTAATTCATAAAAATCTACATGTTGATCCTATGGAAAACCCAATGCATAAATTTCCTAAATTTATACCATGGGTATGATCTAAGTATGTTTCCATTATTAAATTATGATTTATGGGCAACTTTTACATTGTTTTCAATTATATCATGTTTTCAAGCTTTATAAATTAAATTGCCCATCAATGAGAAGTCCATGAAAGTTGAGATTTATGATGAAAGTTCAAGTATGATGAGATAATTATGATGAAAAGCATGTTTCCAAGTTACCCATGTCTATAATCATGTTTTTAAGTGAATTAAGTATTTTCAAGTATGTTTAACTATTGGGAAAGCCCATATGTTAAAGTATGATGATGATTTCAAGTTAATTAACTTACCACATGGTTTTAGAGTCAAGACTCCCAATTATGTTAAACTTGTGGTATGGTTTGAGCCAAGGCTCCTCATGTATGATTTAAGATTTTATATGTATATAATTATTAGCTTCGTCAATAGATGATGGTCAGCTTCATTTAAAAACGATGGAGAGAATATGCATGTTTTTGAGAGTAGTGTCTAGCACCGAGTAGGCTAAAGGTCAGTCAACCCTATACCTCAGAACTACGCGCCAACATAGGTATGATCAGATTATTTGGGACCTCCTATGTGAGCTTTCCCCCTGCCCCAAGGGGCCTTCAGCTTGATATCGATATCATGGTAGCGTCTTTGGCCTGGCAAGGCTTTAGACGGATCAGCCCACTTGAGTTTTATAGTCGGAACCACGTAAGCTCTATCATGGTAATGTCGATTATGTGATGAGTCTCCCACTTTTCCTCATGATTTCAGTTACGCATGTTTATCATTGATGATATATACATATATGTTCTAAAGCAGGTTTGACCCAATGTTCAGTTTTACTTATGATTATCAGATTTCAGCTTTGGGTCATTTGATTCAGTTATGATGATAAGTTATGTTCAGATCATGATTTCAGAAAATAGCATGCAAGCCCTACTTTCATATTTTTATCTTGATTATGTTGTATATTATGAATATTTTAAATGATTTTACTTATTTAAGCTGTTTTACTTACCTTGTATACTTGGTACATTCCACATACTGACCGCATGCTCTAGTTGTATCATTTTATGACACAAGCTCCGATCATCAGACTCAGCCCCATCATTAGCCAGCTTCCAGAGTTAGCATCCAGTCTCTATTGCTGAGTCCTCATCTTCCGAGGGCCCCTCTTTCATTTAGATATGTTTACGTATTTTCAGTTTCAGACTTACAGGGTTAGTTGGAGTCTTGTCCCATCAACTCATCAAAATTAGAGGTTTTTCAGACAATAGATTTTATTCATCTTCAGACTTGTGTTGTATATTCAAATTGTTATGTTATGTTTAGATTTCCGCCATGTTTATTATGTTAAGTCTTCCGCTTTACTTGATTGAGTTAGATGTATGGCATGCCATGGGTCGACTTGGAGTCTCTGGGGGCTCCTTATCCCGTGTCTCGATCAAGGCCCATGTTCGGGTCGTGGAAATAAGTAAGTATATCCATCATACCAATTCTCTCTATCGGAATAACCAAATTTGGGTCACTAATGCACTTTTTCAACAGAGATACATGGAAAACTGGATGCACCGAAAACTAGCTCTGCTGGTAGCTCTAACTCATATGACACCTTGCCAACCCACCTCAGAATCCAATAAGGACCAATATATCGAGGACTAAGCTTTCCTTTCTTACTGAACCTCATAACTCCCTTCATGGGAGACACCTTTATAAATACCCAATCATCAACCTCCAATGCAAGCTCTCTCATCCTAACATCTGCATAAGATTTCTATCGGCTCTGTTCTATTTTCAGCCTATCCCTAATAAGCTAAACTTTCTCCATAGCCTCATGCACTAAACCTAGCGATATCATCATAGCCTCACTTTCCTCGAACCATCCAGTAGGTGATCTACACCTCTGCCCATAAGGAGCCTCAAATGAAGTCATATGAATGCTGGAATAGTAGTTATTGTTCTATGCAAACTCAATGAGGGGTTAGTGATCATCCCAATTACCCTTGAAATCAATCACACAGGCTCTCATCATGTCCTCAAAATTCTAAATAGTCTTCTCAACATGAACATCTATTTGTGAGTTAAAAGTTGTGCTAAGCTTACCTGAGTACCAAGGCCCCTCTGAAATGGCCTCTAAAACTGTGAGGTGAACTATGTACCCCTATCCGAGATGATGTATAAAGGAACTCCATGCAACCAAACTAACTCTTGAATATAAAATCTAGCATAGTCCTTGTGCTCACTTGGTTATCCATTTCACTATTACCCATATAGAATCATGTTGTCAGCGTGTCCGAGGCGACCTTGTGATGCAACCCATATTTATCTCTTTCCACTTTCAAACAGGAATACTGATACCCTGTCGCATACCTCCTGGTCTCTGATGCTCAATCTTTCTAGCCTACACTCCTCTCCCGAGCTCCTATTTATACTACAGTCTAAGTCCAACAACATACCTCAACCATGTTCAAGCCTAACTCGACCACACCTACGGAAACCTAGAGATATCCATTAAGAGCATTACTTCCCCCTTAACAATAAAGTCATAAAAGTTCAAGCTCGAATCAAGAAGACAGAAGTCACACCATATTATGGTCTACCTGTACATCAGCGCCTCATTCACTGCTATAACTTATGATTATCCCATGGCTCTTTGTAGCTAGTGCTATTTAAGAATTCCTCAAACTTCCGGGCTTGGCTTGGGTAATAATTGCGGTTCATGATCTTTTACATACTTGGAACCTCTGGCAGGAATAGAAATTTTTCCTGAACGTCAACATTGTAACCATCATTCCCATCATAGTGGAACATTCGTAGGGCTTAGAGTAAGGAAATTGTGAGCACAAATCACTTAAAAAATCTAATTTGGGCATATACCTGATATAGCACAATCTTATGAGTCGTTAAGGAAAATCTTAAGGATCAAGTTCATAGAGCTGAGGATGCTGAGAGACATGAGTTTACATACATAATGAGTTTCAAGACATGAAGTTGAGTTTTATGGAGTCATGGAGTAAGATTCGGATTTCTGACCAAAGCAGTTACCTATCATCCTAGGAATCTGAACATAAGCATGAGTAGAGTGTAACGTCGACCGAAACATAAAGGAAAACATCTGAATAGGAAAGGGTCGACATCCTCTAGATAATATTTCTGGAACTTCCTTACTAGAAAAACCCAAGAAATGACTTGGCCCTTTACTTACCATCTCCCCCTAAGTTTAAAGACATAATTCTAAGGCTCTTAGATCCTTTCTTAATACTAGGTTAACATCACTAGCTCCTGACTTCACATTCGCCTCTAAAGCTATCACTGAAGACTTCATACTTATGATGATTTTACACCATCTACAAGACATGTCTCATATTATAATGTTAAAAGGAGTTTTTATCCCTTAATTAGAGGCTCCTAGGCCTAACAATATGTGAGGATCAACCTAAAAGGCTCATGACTTACTTGTGGCTACATATAGCGAGTTCTGTTGATCCTGGCGTTGTCCACTACCTCCACCAGCTGAGGCACCCTACTAAGGTGGGTGGGCTTTCGAAGCTACTGAAGAGGTGGCTAGGTCTATATCCTCGCACCGTTTGGCTGCTGGGAAAAGTCTAAGCTTATGACCGGTTTGCCATACTAGAAGCAAGCATATGAACCTATCAAGTACTTTTCTAAGTGGTTCTTCTCACATCCCTTGCAAGATGGATATGTAATCCCCCTTACCCTGGACCTACTCTCTTGAATCTTAGGGCTAGACTCTATGCCCCTTTTCTCCCCTTCAGGTCCAAGCAGTGGGACATTGACTAACGAAGGTGCTGGAACAAATAATCTCTATTGAAGTTGTGGGTAATTCGCACCACCTGACCCTTGCTAGGAAATCTCAAAACTGTCTGTTCTGGATCTCTTGTTCTCCCTTGTTTTTTCTTTAACCTTTCGCTCGCCTTCGAACTGTGAATCTCAAACGGACTCTTCTTAGTGAGGTCTAGTACCCTAGTAATTGCAGTAGCTATGGTAGAGTTTGCAGGTGTGAGTGCTTGCTAGATAAGCTGAGTGGTCATGGCCTGTATTAACACTCTAAAGGTAGCCCCAAGCTCTACATCTGTCAATTTCCCACTAAGGGGGCCTACTGGAGTTAGTGGGGCTGGCATATTTTCATTTCCATTTCCTCTTCCACTATCTCTTCTAGGAGGAATTCTCTGTGATCGTGTATAGCATGAGTTGAAAGAGAATAGAAAGTGGAACTTCATAGCATGAGATAGGGTCATGAAAGAAGG
>JACEIK010008737.1:34065-59706 GCA_018107945.1 Datura stramonium | reverse complement strand
TACTTCTGACTTCCTGTTCTGACGTTATCAACGTATACTGGGAATAGTACCGATAAAGGTATCACACTGGGAGGTCTATGGTACCTCCTCCTGCTACTGTAATTATCTTGTAACTGGCTGATTCCCTCTTCTGTTGCTATATCTGATCTTCTGCCTGTGATAGGGTATTGCTGACCTGTCTTGTATCTGTAATCAAAGAATATGATAAGCTTTTAGGGACTCAACCCTATACTGTACCGCTCTAAAGCACGACTGACTGAGAAGGAAGAGTAACCATCCTATCATGCCTCGCAGCCTCCTGCCTATATACCGTACCGCTCTAAAGCACGACTCGACGAGAAGGAAGAGTAACCATCCTATCATGCTCGCAGCCTCCCGCCTATGGTATGTGGTGTACAACATATCTTATAGACAAGACTCTACTTAGCACGGCTTGTAGACTCCTCGGGACACGACCTAACGCTATGATACCAAGTTTGTCACGCCCGCCTTGGGGTATGACTGCACCTCGGTGCCCTAGTGTGACTCGGATCGCAACTCGCGGCCTAGGCACATCTCGGCTTCGGCTAGTTTATCTCTGTGCTTCGGAAACAAAGGGCTATATAACGACCGTAAACATAGCCTCCGGCCAATTGGGCCACAACCACCTGTGAATGCAACAATGTTTCAATCCGTAAACATTCTAATACAAGGAACCTATGCGGGCCGACAAGGCCACCATGCCGGTCTAGTCATCTAAAACTTAGCATAGGGAATAATCGGGAGTTACGTGACCGGCAAGGTCACCACTCATCACAATTGATCTCGCATATTTATATGCCCAAGGATACCAAATGCATCATTTTTGCCTTGTTTTTCCAACAATGTTTGTACATTCTCATGTAAATTGTGGTAGGAAAGTGTGAATTTATACTAACCAACATGATTAGCGTTGTTTTGCAGGAAAAAACATACTTTTATGGAGCTAAGATGCATGTTGGGAGGAATCGGAGATGGACTGGAGCAAGCAAGGAATTTGGCCAAGAGAAGCAAGAAGCCGAAAGAGGCTCCGCGATGGAGCCGTGACACGCCGCCATCGCTGATGCATTCTCGTCCGGAGATTTAATTTCAAGGATTTACAGAGAGGGGTCCGCAATCGTGTCGTGGCACGTTGACTTAATTACATGGATCTTGACATTCCAAAGGAAGGTGCGCTGGAAGCACCGTGGCACGCCGGGCATGCTCCGCTGCTGTATGTCGTGCTTTCACGTCGGGACAATTACCTAGACGACCAAATTCCGTAGAGCTTCCGCAGCTTAGTATCCGTGTGTCACGGGAGGCAGTGCTCCGCGATACCTGCAGACACGTTGCTTGTTATTTCGGGAAAAATTCTCACCAATATAAATAGAACACTTAGGTTCATTTTTAATTATTTTGACTGGTGGAGCAAGAACGCTGGTTACAGTAGTGCTTGAGAGGATTAAATTTTAGGTTTTTCTCTTATCCCTTTCTCTTCTTTCAATTGTTTGTATGATTTACACTCATTTAACGATGTTTAATCCACAAATGAGTGGCTAATTTTATTTCTTGCTGAGGTTAGGAACAACTGTATTGAAATGTAATCGTTGGATCATCCGTTCTTTCATCTTTTCTTTCATGGTTGTTCTATTAATTCTTGTTCTTACTGCATTAATATTTGACCAATCTTAATGTATATCTAAAAGTCCGGTTTCACTCGAGAGAGCACGAAACTGAAAGCTGTGGAATTAATAGGATATGATCTTTTCTTAGTTTGGGAAAATCGAGAATTGATTTACCTTCAGGATAGAAATATACCTGAAAGTCGTATTAGTCAAAGTGTGGAATCGGTTTTGTATGGCTAGAACATGAATTTCTTCTTATCACAGACATGTAGGTGGAAGGTTCATGATTCTTAAGCTGGGTTAAATATGAGAGTTTTAATCCATAGGCATAAGTTCCGACTAGCAACCGGAGAAAAGATAAAACCAGTTTATATCGATAATTAATTTCTTTACATGTTTAAATGAAGCCTCAGCATCCTCACATTCATAGTTCAGACTCACTTGTATATTTATTTTAGCCTTAGTATAAAATTAGATAACGAAAATATAAAACTTTTCTTCACATTGTTGTCCGCATTTTTAGAGTAACAAAGTAAAGTGACACTTGAGTAGATTTGCCCCGTAGTCCAATTCCCCAGGGATCGATCACTTGGCTTAATTGAGCCAATTTACTACTTGTTCAACCACGCACTTGGCGTGTAGTCATCCGTACACCGAACAAGTTTTTGGCGCCGTTGTCGGACTCGGCAATTGAGAAATTATTTTTTCTTAAAGTGTTAGTTTGCTATTTCTTTATTTAAGTGTTGACAACTTGGTCTTAGCCTCTATTTTGCGTATACCTGTATTCTGCTTAACACCTGGCAAGAGACAAAGAGTCGGGTGGGATCATCCTTAGAGCCGGAAAGACAATTCCATCGCTAACGAGAGAAGCTTTAGAGAGAAAATCATAGCTGAAACAGACAAACAATCCTTAGAGCAACCACAGTAATCCACCACTTGGCGTGGGCAGTGTTAGTGCCCAAGGAGTTTGGCAAATTTAGGCTCTGTTCGCGATGTGGCAATCCCACATGCTAGCAATGCACGTCTAGCATTCGCAAACCCGAGCCGATGGAGGTTCGAGCTTAAAGCCAGAACCTTGCAATCACGCACACAAGCGGGCAAGTCACGTCTCCCCTCACGATCCACAACATCTTCAAAAATTTTTGGAGATAAGTGGCACTTACATCCCCAATCGAGTGTCAACAGATTATTATGTCAAGCTACATTGTTCCCATTTTCACTTTTGGAGAAGCCAAAAGGTGGTTGAAAGTCAGCCACCGAATTTATAAATTCACATGGGATGATCTTGCTAAGAAGTTCTTGATCCGGTTCTTTCCTTCCGGTAAAACAGAAGACTTAGAAGTCAAATTCTAAGTTTTAAACAAAGAGAAGGAGAATCTCAAGATCGCTTGGGAAAGATTCAAATCGATGTTGCGGGGATTGTCCTCATCACCACCAATCCAAAGATGTGTCCGGTGCACACTTTGCTGAGGGTTTGGAACCCCACACAAAAATTCCGGCTGACTCTCGCAGCCTGGGGGACAAGCATTAGAAAAGACTTATTAGGAGTTGTATACTTTTTTGAATCGTATTTCGTGTGGAACTGTGAGTGGAACATGGACTCTTCAAGGGAGGAGCAAGGAAAGCAAACTCTTCGGAGTCTTAGAAGTGGATTTATTATTACTATCGCCGACAAACATAGTCATTACAGAATCAACCTAACACCCACTTCGGTAACATGAGCATGAATCGCCTCAAGCCCCAAAGTGAATGCAAGCAAATGCATTTGGTGTGAAGTGCGGGAGTAATGAACACTCGCCTGAGTGTTGTGGAGCAACTCGACTTCTGGGTGAACTCTTTGCCTGAATGCACAAAGGAATAATCACCAACAAGATGGTAACAACTACAATTCTAACTCGGAGGAGTCACCCGACTTTCTCTTGGATAGCAACAACCATCGTGGGCAAAGTTCGAGTCGGGGTGCAAAGGAATCATGAGGGCAAAGCAGAACCACGCCTCGTACGTAAACAACAATGCCCCTCCACCACCACCATCACCCAGCATTGAGGAGATGTTCAAGACGATGATAAAGGCAACTGCTCACCCTGCAGTTGACTATGTAAAATTGCGCCGAGGTCACACACCGTTTAGCTACCAAGGCGCTCGAGTACGCTTGCGCCTGGTCGGAGCCCAAAACACTGTGCCTGCAGGGAGACTTCCCAAAATGGCCACGCACTTCAACCCTGCTGTGTGAATGCAAAGGACTACAAGGAGTGGTTTGCGCTAAGGAGGTGGAACTTAAAGGACACCTCAACGCCTTGGGGCGTTATAAAAGGATGTCAACCGGTAAAGACCTCCACCCCGCTCCTCAACGATTAAAGAAACACAAAGGAGGAGGCGTGTTTCAAAAGTTCAAGGAGGTGCTTAAACAGGTACACATTAATCCTACCTCTTGTCGATGTTTTTATGTGAGTGCCGAAGTACGAGTACATTAAGGACATCGTATGTAACAACAAGCAGTTGATGGAGTATGCCACTGCTGTTTTACGAGTGCACTTCCTGGGATACGTAACCGATTGCCTACAAAGCTCAAAGTCCTGAGCCTACAATTCAATTAACAATCGCGTAGTATCCGAGCTCTATTATGATTTAGAGCGAGCATTAACTTGATGCCGAATTCCTATATTCAAGAAGTTGGGGCTAGGGAGTCCTAGACCAAAAACACAGAATCTTATAAACATGATCGTTCCTTGGCAAGACAGATTTGGTATTG
This sequence comes from Datura stramonium, assembly GCA_018107945.1. NCBI lineage: Eukaryota > Viridiplantae > Streptophyta > Magnoliopsida > Solanales > Solanaceae > Datura > Datura stramonium. Next base: position 55,332 of record JACEIK010008737.1, on the reverse strand, counting down.
TGGAGGACGCAGCTGGTGCAAGTCGGCTCCCCGATCTTCCCGTAGATTTCATTGTGCTGGACTTTGAGCCGTACGAAGTCCCATTTATTTTGGGACGTCCTTTCTGGCTACCGGAAAGCGCCGATAGATGTGTAGCCGCAGGCGCCTCACGACGCGGGCACACGACAAGGTGGAGGTGTTCGATGTGTACAAGGCCACCAAGCTCTCCGGTCGTACGAGGAACCCTAAGTGATCAATGTGCTTGAGCAAGCTGATGTTGCCTGCATTGAGTCTCTTAGAATTAATGGGACGACCCCATGACGGTGGGTAAGCTTGACCTCGTGGCGGTAGACGTGTTCTGCAGAAAACGTCCGTCACCCTAGGGGCGGAATTAACTTAAATGACGTCGAGCCGCGACGCAAACTGTGCGCCGCACGGAGGCAACCCGTGAATTTATTGTTTTAAGGATTTTACGTATAAAAAAAAAAAAAAAAAGAAAAAAAGAAAATATATATATATATATATATATGTGTGTGATGTGTGTGTGTAACATAAAATAAATATTGTGTTGTGTTTTTCAAACCTTGGGATTCTAACCGATTTCTTTGTTGAGATAAATTCTTGTGTTGATCTGGGGAAAAAGGCAAAGAATCACAAAGGAGAAAAAAAGGAGGTAAGGAAAATAAAAAGTGGCAAAATGCTGAGCCCACTTGTTGGCTCCGTGTCACGGAGAGGGTCATACATTCTCCGTGACACGTGTTGAAGGCAATTTTGAAATTTTTACAAATTCCAAAATGCCCGCGCGATGGCTCCGTGTCACGGGAGGTGGTACTCCGCTGCCACCCTCCGTGACACGCTGAAGTGTTATTCGCTAAGCCGGGTCACACCGGTCTGCGGTAACCCGCGCGAAATTCCCACTTTTAACCCTGATTTCCCTCATTTTCTTCTCATTTTTCATCCTCCGCGACAATCTCCCAAAATTCCTCTCCCTCAATGAGTCACGGACCTAGGTACAAAATTTAATCAAGTTTTCTTCCGCTCTTCAATTAAAGGTATGTTCATCAACTCTATCTCAATTTTAGTTGAATTTTTCAATTTTGAGCATGAGGTTGAGTAAACCTTACCCTAGTTAGAAATTGAACTTAAATTCATTCAAGTTGGCTGTTGACTCAATGTTCGTAACGTCATTGAGATTGTATTAAACTGACGTAGACATAAGCTTGATCGAATCTTTGTAAAATTGTAGCTAGGGCTTGAAATTGAACATGAAATGGGAAAGCTTGTTGAATTGTGAATTCTTGTAGCTTGTATATGTTGGGTGAGATGAGTTGGTCGTATTATATGTTAATATGTTAAAAGATCGACGGAATTTTGGGGAGTGAAATTGTAGCATACAAGAAATGGGTAGATTGCATAGGGTTGTGTAGGTGAATAGTTTTTCATTTTTTCTTTTTTCTACTTTCTTTTTCATTGCTAAGTGCTTTGTATAAAATTGTGATCGACGGTAATATTGTGTTAGTTGTACGAAGTCCGAGTAGTACAAATGAATTTACACCGCCGACTTTCCGAATGCACAAGGCATGTTAGTTTGTGTTTTTGTTTGTTTTCTTTTTCTTATTTTGGTAAATTAGAAATAAATGTGTTCGCCGTAATGTCAAACAGGGTCAAGACTAAGTGTGGGGTGGCCTAGCCAACTCAACCTTAGTCGAAGCTAATTTTTAATTTGACTCGACATTGGGACCGCTTCCGCTTTATTTGACAGAACAATGGCAAGGCAAGACAAAGGAAAGGGCGCATCTACGCTGGGGCGCCAGAAAGAGGATTAGACCGGGAAACTCAGCCTCCCAAGAAGACTGGGCTGCTCGCGCGGCCAACGCGCTAATACGGGAACCCGATGGGTGATAGAGGAAGGGAAGAAATGGTACATGCACAAGGAAAACAAGTACGTCGAGAAGCATATTGCAAGGGAGCCATTGGCACAGAGTTCCCCCGCATTGTACACCTGGATTACATCACGTCAGCGCTTCATCTTTTGAGGAGCCCAAGGAGTAATCTGCACTTGGATTCGGGAGTTCTATCAAATTGGAACCCGACGCTCCGTGCCACACCATCAAAATAGCCATTGTCACCTTGAGCCTCATCACCGAATGCTATATTAGGCGCAGAACACCGACGCCTCATGTACTCCCAAGCAGCCTAAATATCAATCCACCATATGCGGATATCAGACGCACATTGTGTGGAGCCTGCCTGACAAAGACGCTGGAGCAGGCATTAAGAGAGGGGCTACCATCGACATTGCCTCACTCACGTATGAATGTAGCCGTGATCTCGGTCAAGATAGTATGTTCGTTTGATTCCTGGTGCATTATGACAAACATGTCACCCGTGATCGCGTATGCCCGGGCGTATGCCCTGATGAAAGAAGGGCACAAATGTTGGGGCGGTGATCATACCCCATGAAGAGAGCCCGCTGCATCAAGGGCAATGTGCACTAATAGCTGGCCTCATTGACCACGTTCCTCGGTGGGCCCTGATGTGGAAGAAGAGGCCCTCGACTATATACCGCAGATGGAAAGGCGTGCCGTGGACGTCACAAAACCAAGGCACCTGACACCACTCACGGGCCAGTTCTACATTCAGCCGAGCGACATGCCTCGGGATGATCGCACATGGCCCGCATGTTCGGATGCGTATGCTCTAGCCGCGCATAGGCGGGAGGCCGCCGACGCAGGATGACCCGTGGCGCTCGACCTAGACTACCCTTTTGGTGAAAACGCTAGGGCTCTATGTCGGGTGGGCCCAGCTTTGTGGAGCCTGTGGAGGACGACGTCCCCACTCGATGAGAAGACACGTCGCGAGGATTCCGACTGTTAAGTCGGAGGAGACCCATCAGGAGATCTCGATGGGAGATGAGGCAACAAGTACCCGACGAAGAATTGGAATATTTTGATTGATCAGGGAGTTTCACCACCCACTTTGTGCTTTGTTGACTGTATGAACACCGGGGACAGTTGTTCGGGTTTAAGTGTGGGGTGGGGAAAGTAGTTAGTGGTGGCCGGGTTTTGTCTTGATTTGTATGCATATGCATGTTCTGTTGTTGTGTTTGAAAAAATTGTGACCCCGTGTCGCTTTGTGTGTATGTTTTTGTACTGTAAATATCTTTGAAGTTGTTGTGTGCTGTTGAATGCCGTTAGCTAGTGTGTAAATAGTTTTGCCGAAATCATCGATATTTTTAAAATTTTCGTTAATTATTTTAATCATCAGGTTTCTCGGAGTTTGTTTTCTGTTATTTTACCGAGAAGAGTCCCATTGAACCGGAGTCGTAAATAGTGACCGCTCCCCTATGATGGATGGACGACCGCCTTAAGGGAAATGAAGTCGATAGGAGTAGCTTTTATTTTCAATTTTGGTTTGTTTGGTTGTATCCTACGATGTTGCTACTATATGGCTATGAAATTTTGTTGCGTGTTGTACATGATGTTTAGAATGCAAAGGATTCGTATAAAGCATGCAATTTTGTACGTATGTGAGATACTTAGGCCATATAGAATTCGATTCGGTAATTGAGGCTTAATTCTTGAATTCTTGTAATTAGCCGATTAAAGAGTCCGTGAATATGTCTTGAGTCGAGCATGTGCAATGAGTGTATAGTGAGGTTTCTCGTTTTATTCCATGCTAATATTGTGAAGTGTCTAGAACTTGCCTGGTGTGTACGAAAACGAAATGAAGGAAGTGTAGTGTAGGAAAGGATGTAGGCGTTTCTTTTGTTTAGCCTAAAGTTTCTTTTCTTTTTTTTCATACCCACTCAATGTCAAATCCCAGTTAGCCCATCGGTACTTTAGCCTATATTTTTTTCTTTTGCCAAAAAGGTGTAAACCAAGCTTAACCCTTTTCTTCGTGTCCATAAACCTAATCCGAAGCTCTTAAGCGCTCAAGAAAAAAATAATTTTCCCACAAGCAAAGGAGTGAAACGGTGAAAAGAAAATAAAGAGAGGAAAAAGCAAAGTGATGAAAGTAAAGAAAAAAGAGTCAAAGGTGCACTCGCCGCATTTAAAGAAATAAAGTGCATAACTAATCTTTATGGTTAGTCTGGTGTGTGGTGTGCTTAAAGAAGATAGGAAAAATTAAGAAAGACTTCAAGATGTGGGAGGAGGAAGGAAGAAATTATGCTTAGATTGTGATGGGCTGGAAAAGCGCTTAAGGATGCTAGTTACTATTATTGGTTAGCCCAAATATATACTAGTTCCGTAGCTTACATTGAGCAACTCCGTTAAGTCCTACGTGATCTACATCACGCGTCCTTATATTAGTGGAGTAAACACTAGAGGCAAGCTTATGGTTCATGACATGATGCATGTGAATTCTTTGGGAGAGAGAGAGTGAAATTGTGTGCATGCCCTCGCATGAAATGTTTTGTAGTCATGTGAGTAAAAGTGGGGAAATTCTCTGTGATGTGAGGGCACATGCTTGACGAAAGAATGAATTCGGGTCGGATATCTTGGTCAGCTAATTTGCATGAGTTTGCCATATCGAGAGTCGAGCTCCTTGATGTCTAGGAGGTCTTGATATGTTTAATGTCATTGTAATGATGATACCATGCATGTTTTCTTGATGATTTGTTATAAATAATTCTGTATAACTGTAGCTCGGATTGTCGAGCCAAAGTAGCCATGATGGGGTGTCAATTGCATGAGGTAAGAGTACTGTTCGAGGACGAACAAGATTTTAAGTGGGGTAGGTGATCCTGGGGCATATTTATATGCCCAAGTGATACCAAATGCATCGTTTTTGCCTTGTTTATCCAACAATGTTTGTACATTCTCATGTACATTGTAGGAAAGTGTGAATTTTTACTAACCAACATGATTAGCGTTGTTTTGAAAGAAAACGATTCTTTTATGGAGCTAAGATGCATGTTGGGAGGAATCGGAGATGGACTCTGAGCAAGCAAGGAATTCGCCAAGAGAAGCAAGAAATAAAGAGGCTCGCGATGGAGCCGTGACATCGCCGCCATCGCGGATGCATTCTCGTCCAGGAGATTTAATTTCAAGGATTTCCAAAGAGGGTCCGCGATCGTGCCGTGCACGTTGGACTTAATTACATGGATCTTGACATTCGCTGAAGGTGCACGTTTGCACCATGGCACGCTGGGTATGCCCGCTGCATGCCGTACACGTTGGGGACAATTACCCCGGACGCACAAATTCCAGCTCACAGCAGGACCGTGTCACGGAGGCGGGTTCATGATGCACTCCGTGACACTGCTTGTTATTCCGGAAAATTCTCACCGCATAAATAGAACACTTAGGTTCATTTTTAATTATTCTAATTTAGTGGAGCAAGAACGTGGGTTACAAAAGTGCTGAGAGGACGAAATTCTTAGGTTTTTCTCATCCCTTTCTCCTTTCTTTTCAATTGTTTGTATGATTTACACTCATTTAACGATGTTTAATCCACAAATGAGTGGCTAATTTCACTTGCTGAGGTTAAGAACAATTGTATTGAAATGCAATTGTTGATCATCTGGTTCTTTCATCTTTTCTTTCATGGTTGTTCTATTAATTCTTGTTCTTACTGCATTAATATTTGGCCAATGTTATTGTATATCTAAAAGTCTGGTTTCACTCGAGAGAGCACGAAACCTGAAAGTTGTGAATTAATAGGATATGATCTTTTCTTAATTTGGGAAAATTGAGAATTGATTTACCTTCGTGGATAGAAATATACCTGAAAGTCGTATTAGTCAAGTGTGGAATCGGTTTTGTATGGCTTGAACATGACCTTCATCACGCATGTAGGTGGGAAGGTTCATGATTCTTAAGTTGGGTTAAATACTTAATCCATAGGCATAAGTTCGACTAGCAACCGGAGAAAAGATAAAACCAAATTATTTTATCGTATAATTAATTTCTTATACATGTTTGTTTTAGCCTCAAAGATGCTCACATTCATAGTTCGACTCACTTGATTTTTTTATTTTAAGCCTTAGTATAAAATTAGATAACGAAACTATAAAACTTTTCTTCACATTGTTGTCTCGCATTTTTAGAGTTATAGTAAAGTGACACTTGAGTAGATTTTGCCCCGTAGTCCAATCAGTGGGATCGATACTTGGCTTACTTGAGCCACTTACTACTGGTTCGACCACGTGCACTGCGTGTAGTCATCCGCATAATCTCGAACACAAACTACGGTCCCAATACGCCCAACATAAAAACAGATACTAAACAGTTATACAACCGCACGGCCTCACATGACCGGCTCAACTGACCATAGGGAGATAATATATACAATGTGCAAGCCTCTATGAGTAATAATAGAACCGATCTGACAAAATCTCCGACCTACCCATAATTGCATAACAAAGGAAAAGAGCTACACCTCGAATCGACTCCTGGATGACAGGAGCTGATGACTCAATAAATGGCCGGGAATCGCGAGGATCGCTCTCGTCATGAGTACTGGGCAGTGTAATGCAAACATTTCCCACTGGTGCCGCACTACTGGTACTTAGTATGCAAAGCAACTCTAAAGTAATACAATTGATACAACCGAATATAGATAGTGATAACTAGCAATTCTCAGATAGCAAAGATAGCCGAATCTGAAGAAGCCGACATGAACTCAATCAAGCTCTCAGACCGATATGCGTAGGCGTACTGTAGACGCGACGGCCTGCTGTCTAGTAGCTAGTATATAGAACATAAATAGATATACAAGTAGCAAGCAAGAGCCAATACCAACCCCCCATAAGCCGGATGGTGCCAAGCAAGCAAACAATCTACAGACCCCTACCCAGCGTCAAACCAGCCAAAATAAGTCACTCCACTCATCCGCTCACTAGGAGCTCCTCCGCCGGCCCCCTAGGTTCCCACCAGCCTTGGCCTCCGATATAAGTAACCGTGTTCCAGTCCCGAGGACTCCTATACAAAGGTCAAAGAACAGATAGTGGTCCGGGTTCCCTCGACTCAACAGGGCTACCTGAAACAGAGACTGTACCTGTTCCCCGGAACAACTCAACAGGAAGAATATCTCGTACAGACAAGCATTCTCGGAGTCACTACTAACAGGTCAGCCGCATCAGAGGCCGGGACGGGATCGATATGTGGAAAGCTTCATCCCATCTTCGTCCAAGCTGGGACGGCATGCCACCCCTTGGAGTGACGTAAACCCATCTACCAGTGGCTATTAATGATTACCAACCCAGGGGCGTGCGAGGATGCTCCTTTTAACAGGCCTCACGCCACATCAAGTCTCAACAAACAAATAGCACATATAAGTAGCAAGCATGTATAACTCGAAAAAGACTATCCGAAATCTCGATTTTATTCCGATCTCTTTCTATACTATACTGATTCTTTACCAATTATATTGATTCTGTAAACTTTATTTAACTGTTTGGCTAATCTGTAGCCAGGATACTATCTGTCTAAATGGCCAATCCGTAGCCAATATCTCATCTCGGTTCGAATGGCTAGTCTATAGCCATAAAACCGTCTCGTTTATCCGATTTACTTACTAACTTTTATTCAAAATCAGTTTCTTATTCTACAACATGCTTGCTAATCATACAATAGGCTATACCGAATCTGAATGCTAACTCGCCTTTGGCGCATGCTTTACTAACTTCCTGACCGTGCATGATAAGGGCAACGCAAACCAGGATGCATTAAACTTACTCAATACTCAACATTCAACTTCGAGAATTCAATTACGGAGTTTACTATGATTTATACTACTAAAACCTCTAACTTGCCGAGGAAACTGATTTACATACCTTAACCTCGAGCTATCCGACCGTCGGACGAGGCTCGGCCGCATCTAGCCTAATTCTCCCAACCGCATTCATATACACACGCGTCAATTAGTACTAAATACAACACTATTCAAGGACGACGCCACTTTCGATATAATTATCGTCTAAACTTAGGCTTATCGAAAAGACGGTCGAAAACTTGCAATTTTTTCATCAATCCGGGCGGGAGAAGTATTCACTTTACGGCTAGGAGCACATAGCACACTAGTTTGGAGCAATTCTACTTACCTTAGGTCGGTAGCTCGACTTTATCTACCCTACTGTGATTGCCAAAACAAAATCCGTAGGAATGCTCCTCATTGCTAAATACCCTACATTCGAGGTTAATTTTGGATTTGACTACGTTTGGCAGCGTGACCTGACGATACTCTCTACCCTTCGTCTTCTCCTGCTCACGCGTTCGGAAGTAATATGATGTTAAATGGTCAATTAAACCGAAGTGGCTTTATATACTTGGGCCTGGACAGGCCCAACGTGTCACGGAGCCAACGCGGTGGCCCCGCCTCCGTGACACGGCGCCATCGCGGAGGGCCTCTGCCCCGGCTCTTTCCGCGGTGGTCCGACAGTTTTTCTCGTCTGATATTTTCCCGGGCCTTTTTCTAGCACGTATGGCTTTCAAATAGCTTAACCAACGCGCGAATAGGCCATCTAGGTGCTGGGAATCTTACGGGGTGTAACACATCCATCCTTCTATTTTTTTATAGCCTCGGTCCTTTTCTGAAGGAAATACCTTTGAACCGGATAATTTTTCATTTTTAGGAGTCATTGTAGTCATAGAGTAGTGACCATTTTCAATGATGGATGGATGACAACCGTCTTAATGGAAATTAGTCACGTTTTTTTTTTTTTAGGATTGAGTCAAAAATAACCACTTGTGGCTCATTGACATTCCAATTAGCGGCTATGCTAGAGTCAATGAAGTGGTCATCTTCAATTGCATAAGTGGGAATTCCATGAGAGACATACATAGTTCTTAAACTCGACTCAAGACATTTTTAGTGCTTAGTAATGAAAGAGTTCATTAAACGTGATAGCATGAATGTGTAGCTATAGGAAATCAATTATATTCTTAATGTCATGTGAGGTAAGTTTAATTGTTGTGTTTTGAACATAATGTAGCATCTAAAACTTGTCTTAGTGTATGTTGGATAGCTAGTTATTAAAGAGTTAAGAGATGATTAAGGTGTTTCTTTGAAAAAAACCATGTTTTCCATGTTTGTTTTATCTTCCTGAATATTTTCCCTAGTTAACCCCCTTGAGTCATAAGCCTTATTCTTTTCTTAGCCACAAAAGTAGTCTACACCCTTTTGTTGTGTGACCTCCGGAATTATTAATCCAAAGTAGTATTATGCACCTTAAGACTTGAAAGTGAAGGTCCGCCAATGTATGAATGATAAGGGAAAGGAAAGAAAGAAAAATATGGGGAAAATAAGAAGAGAAAGTAGGAAGAAGGGGTGCCCAAAATATGTTGTTTAATTGCTGCTAGTATAATGAAAGAAAGAGTTTTAATAGTGAATATCCTTATTGATTCTACAAGTAGAAACTAGTAGTCAAGTAATAAATAAAGGGGCATGAAAAGAAAAGAAAAAGGTTGAGTAGAGTGAAGAGTGAACAATAAAGGAGAAAGTGGTAGACTTGAAAGATGAAAAATGTCTTAAAAGTGCATAGGATTGGTAGTTACTATAAAACAAAGATCATTCCTACCGATCCCTTAGCCACATTACAACCAAGAGAAGTCCTTTTGATCTTAATTTCTTGAAATAACTAAGTAGTCTAAGTGTACCTAAAGGGCAAGCTTATGGTATGTGACATATGTATGATATATCATTTTTGAGTGTGAGTGTTCCTTGCTTATTATGTTACATGCTTTTCATTGATAATTTGAGAGAGGAACATCTCTAAAAATGAGAGGCATAAGATGTCTAAGTCGATGTACTATAGGTGGCATGTTTCGTACTTAATCATGTTGTCCCTGTTTGAACAAAAATGAGTCAGTTATAGAAGTCGTGTAGTCTTGAATGTGAAAACTCTACATGTGCTTGATGTGAATTTCTATAAGTTGATGAACCACTTAACCATATGCTCTATGCTAGCGGTCGAGTGAAAATTGATAGAGGTGACAAGTGGTAAGAAAATCTGAGTTTTTACCCATATTTTGCCTTGTTTTGAGTTCATAATCCTTATTAAATACATGTTTTTAGATGTTTTGAGCAAGAAACCAAGGAAAAAGGACCCAAAAATGACCCAAGGTGTAAACAAAGAAGAGTTCGCGAAAGTCAGCCTGGGGCTATAGCTGGCGTGTGCTCCAACCCCTAAACTTCAGAGAAATTTACACAAAGGAAAATTTGATCAACACCTTGACAAGATGAGAGGCATGGAGCGCCCGAAGCATCTCAGACTTAGGAAATTTTTCCAACATTCTGGTGCTTTGGATAGAGTGGGGTGCCAAAAGGGTTCTATTGCTCAGAAATTTGACTAACACTCTGGTGCTTTGAGTGTAGTGGGGCGCCCGGAGGATCTAGAAGTTCAAAATTTAGCTAACACCTTGGTGCTATAGCTGGCGTAGGGCACCCGGAGCTAAACTTGAAAGGACAATTAATCCAAACTTGGGGCTATGGAGGGCGTGGCATGCCATACCTAGACAGCTTTTGCTGATTTTGAAGCTAATTACGTAAGGGCGAAAGCGTCATTTGAGGGCTCACCTACAAATATAACATCTAGATCATTTGGTAGCTATCATACATCATTTTGTTTGATCGTAGTAAGGGTTTTAATGTAGCTTTAGAGGAGAGACAAGTTCATAACTTAGGTTTCTTCTTTTCTCTATCATATTACTTCGAATGATGGTTATGTCGTTGTTTTTCTGCTTGAACATGAGTGGCTAAATGCCCATTCTAAGATTTTGGCTATGGGTGATGATTTATAGATTGATTACGCTAATTTTGATTCTTCATTAAAGGTTGTTTATATTTATTAATGTTAATTGATTATTCGCTAGACTGATCACCTTGTGAATAAATCTATTGGCTTTTGGTTGAACTTGGGAGAGGAAACTGAAAGGTTTAAAAGCAAATATAAAATAGAAATTCAAAGATCCTTTGGCCCATATGTTGAAGGTTATAAGTTGTTCATGAGGATAGGGATATACCCTGCAACCCTGTTTAGTTGATATATAAGTAGGCATAACCATCGTTTCATGTTTCTACTGCGACCATAGGAATATAGGCGTAAGGGTTCATGAGATAGTTCTTGGATGCTCAGGAGAGTAGCATAAAATGGGATAGTAACTTGCAACTAGAAGCCTTAGGAAGAATTAATCTAGCGTAATCAAGTCTTGAAAACTCAACCTTAAGCGAAAGTACCATTTTCCTAGATTTTTGTCATCATTTGAAGTACAAACAAGTATGCAACAATCTTAGTTTAGTAGTTAATTTTACATTTCAAGTTTTAGTAGTTTAATCTCCAAGCCATTCCCCATTTTTATCTGTGTTGTTGAATAGAGAAATAAAGAGTTAACCTTAAATGAGTAATCTAACAAGTCTTTGAGGGATCGTTAATTAGGACTTCACCATCCTATATTACATGACGACCACATGCGCTTACCTGTGCTTGGACAACATCAATATGCTCATACCATAACATTTTGGCCTATTTCTTTCTTCCCCTCCTTATCACCCCATCTTACAAATATTTGCTCATTTTTCATTTCTTTTCAAGTGTCAAGGAGGATGGGTTTCTACTTGAGAATTGACTTTGGCTTTATTTTTGTTGATCAAGAAAAAGTTCAAAAGTCTCAATAAAGGAGACTAGGGATTCATGCATCATTTGGTAGGTCTCTTTAGGCACAAGTGGCTTGTAAAGCAAAAAGAAGGCCTAAGTTCATCTTCACAACCCATAGTTAATCCTAGATTCAGGCACAAGTAGCAAGGAAAGTGAACAAGAAATTTTCCTCTCCACATGTTGGTAGATGGATATAAAAATGATTAACACGTTACTCTTAATTAGGAATACATTGCCAATAATTCATATCAAACATGGAGATACTGAATATCAAACAACTACGACAAAAATTTTGAGGGGGGCATTGTTTTAAAAAATAAGCATAAGTATGCTAATAGATTAATTTCCACCGCCACCTAAGTCACAAATAATTTATTTATCCTAAGACAAGCTGACAAAGTAGGCTGATAATCTTAAGAATGTTGAGTATCAATCCTTCATTGGGCCCATGCACTGCGACACTTAACTATTTTTATTGTGCTAGATTCAACAGAAAGTAAGTCTCCCAGAAAAGAACTATGGCTAAGAAAAACAAGGAGGGCTCTACACTATGAAAGAAAAAAGAAGTTAATCTAAGAAAGAAAAAAAAGTTATACTAAGAAAGTTGTAAAAATGGTGGACTAAATTTGATCACAAACATATATCAATAACTCATACAAATGCATACTGCCTACAAATTAGAGTTTTACAAAATTAAGCATTACACAAACACATCATACATCCAAAATATCCACCCGGCCTAAAAAAAATGCAGTGTCCTCAATGCATACAAAATAAAGTAAAGGGGAGCTGAGAGGGTAGAAAAAAAACAAACTTCTTGTAGTGCTCAGATCGCGCTACTGCACGTCATGCTACGGTGGCAAAGAAATGCCAAGCTCCACATCATGAGAGCGGCCTCAGATGTGCAACCATGATGACATTATCTATTACCTAAAGGGCTCTACCTTTGTAGTGGATAGCTCTAACTTTGCTGGTGGAGTCTCCAGGGATGGAGTCGTGCCCTTATCTGCTTCTAGGGCCTGAACATTTTTCTGGGTTGGAGTCTGAGTAGGAACCTGCTCCTGTGTAGTACTTGCCCTGGGCATTAGGACTGCTAGTTGTAGTCTGGGCTGAGCCTGAGATGGTGCAACAGGAATCGCTCATGGAATATAATCCATAATGCTAGCAATAAGTGGTGTCCTGTCTACTAGCGATATTTGCATCCCATTTGGTTGCCGCTTATGCATCTACATATCCAGTATGGAGACTCTGGTCTCCTCTAGGTCTGCTCAGAGGCTCTCTATATTAGAATCACAGTCACCTCCTACGATATGGTTCAACTTAGCATCCATGGTCGTCAACCATGAGCTCAAGGCCTTATATGAGGTCCTAACAGTGTCCTAGAGCAGCTAAAGAGCTCGCTCAACAATTGTGGCCATAAAGGTTGGCAAATTCTCAGTCATATGGGCCAGCTGTCTCTTCTCTCTATCCAACAGAGATGCCAACCCACTAAGTGAATATCTTTATATGACTGGTGGCCTCGATGGTGCAGTCGGCATGGATGCTATGGTGGCTGAAATTGCTGCAATTCTTGGGTCTGCCTCACCGGTGGTTGTGATGTGGCACCATAGTTTGGAGCCTTGGCCCTTAGTAGTGGGCCTGCCTAGTAGGATGGAGTTAGGCTGGCTTAGTGCAGTGACCATGGTGTCTTCCCTCATTTTGGTAATATATGTCACCTGGCAAGCATCTAAGAATATGTCCTCCCTCAGTAGGATCAGGACCCCTGGCCTCTGACATCGGGTTATAATAAGGCAAGGAAATGAGAGGGAGGTGGCAGTTTGTACTGCTCTATCCTTCAGCTCCACACTAATCATCTGACCAATATCAATATCAATGGATGCCATGACGAGAGCCTTCCCCAGTGGTAGTTTGTTGTCGCTCTTTATCGGGCACACTCTACTGCAGATCACATTCCACCAAAACTTGGTGGAAAGTCGAAGGTCTCTCTTGAAGATATCAGCTATATAAGACACAACCCAAATTGGCATACCTTTGGATATCACGTTGGATATCCATCCTCTAGCCAATCGACCCCTATCAGCAACCTCATCATAAGCTAAGGTGTCCACCACCTCATAATCATCACCCAAATAAAATTGATTGATCGCCTCCAGACTAATGACAACCGATACTCAACAGATCACCACTGAAGTCAATGACTGTATCTGCATCTTCAACATTGGGTTCAACCTCAAGAGGATCACCCTATAGAATGCATAGAACTCCCAGACCAGTGTTTGAATATGCTGACCCACCGGCCTAAATAAGAACTTCTAGTGCTTAAACCTGAGTTGCTCGATGATATCGGGGTATGACGCCAAACAATTGGAGCTAACAGTCCTATCCTCAGTAATCCCTTGATGGATATTGTCATTGACTGTATTGCGTCTCAACAAACAACACTCCCTAGCACCCTAGACTGCCTACCTAAGCCTGTACATCTCCTCTCCCAGTTTGTGTCTCAACTCTACTGCTAGGGAAAAGGAGGTCTGACTAGATGATTCCTCCTCAATGGACTTGCTGGAAGAAATCTTTATTTGTGGCCCTTAGGATTGGGCCTAGACATGGTCATCACCAGACTGGGATGAAGATCTTAGAGCTAGTGTCTCAGCGGATGCCACCTGAGTTGATGGAATGGGTGACACCTCTACTCTCCTGCTACTTGGAGGCATATACTCCTCATCCTCGTCTACTAAGCAGGATCTCTTGGGTCTTTTGCATCCCATTTACCTATGATCATGCACAAATTTATCAAAACATAGACTCGATGATCATAGAATCAGTAGAAAATAAGTGGATAATGGTTGAAGGGATGGATCGTACCTTCAAAGGACAGACTGTACCCTGTACCAAGTCTTAGAATTCCAACTTACTACCTCAATGAATGGTTCAAGGTGTGGGCCGTCCTTCCAGAGGACGGTCCGTACCTTGAGTTGTACTTTGACTTAGAGGGTTGGTATGGGTTTAATTGACGGAATGATAGACGGTCTATCTATTTTTCCGTACATTGGGGTACACAGTTATTTTAACACTTGGGCACATTCAATTTTGAACAAATCTCTGACAAGGGACGAGGCTAATCCAAATTCAAGTTCAAGAAGCACTTATCAAGCATTGAAACACATTCATACAATTTCCTAAGTATCATTCAATCAATCTAGCAATTTAAACCCAAGTTCTCCCTTCCCTCCCTCCAATTTCATACTCGAAGCAAATGTATTCCATAACCCCACCACTTCAATACATGGTGCAACATCACATTAGGCGTGAAATTAAGAGCTTAAAGTTAAGAACAATACCTATGTGCTTATGTGCCTATGTAGTGCAGAAATCTGATGGGAATGGGTGAAAAACCCTAGAATTTTGCATCGATGTGTGTGCTTGTGAAGAAGGAGTGCAGCGAAGGAAGTTGTTGAAGCACAAATTAGAAATAATGGAGTAATTTGAAGTATGTAAAAAATAGGAAAATGGAGAAGAAGTAAAGTACAGGTCGTGCACATCGTCGGGCTGAATGCCCTTTAATCGTATACCTGATTCCCTCCTAAAGTCAAATGGGTCACTTCGGTCAAGCCCGTGGGTGGATAATTAAAGGCTGACCTAGCCCATTAAAATAATACCTGACCAAAATTTTATTCTCGATGTGTGCTAATTGGCTTATTTCATTAATGACCAAAGACAGTCTAACAGATGGACTGTCCGGGCAGAGTACGGTGCATACATTGGTCCGTCTCTTGCTCATTCCACTCTAGTAAGCAAGAAGTAGATGATAGAAGGACATGCGATCCATTCTTTGAAAGGATGGTCTATCTGTTCCACTATCATTTGCGCATCAAATTTCTTCCTTTCTATTTTAGACCACTTTCCTCTAATTTTTTAAATGTACCTACATGCAGTAACACCCATTAGTCCAAAGAAAGCTTGGGTTGCCTCCTAAGAAGCTCCTGATTTAATATCACAGCACGATGTGGATACTACACATGGTGTAGCATTCCCTGGGTTGCCTCCCAAGAAGCGCCTAATTTAACATCACGACACGACGCAAGGTACCTGATCACAAATTTGGTGAGCCATCCTTGGGACGGGACTTCCTCACCCACTTCCTACCTTTGGTGCCATAGAGGTACTACTTCACCCATGTTGATTTTACCCTTCTTTATCTTGAGTGATGCAGCAATAGCATACTCATCTACCTTACCAACTCCTTGCTCAATATTGACCACACAAATGTCCCCAACTCTTATGGGCAACAAGTGACCTCTCCCGGCTTTGAAAGTAGTGCTCTCATCCTTTACTCGAAATATTAATCATGCTTTTCTGAATCCATCAAGGCTCTCCCAGTAGCCAGAAATGGTCTCCCAGGAATGATGGGAATATCTATATCCACATCATGGTTAAGAATACAAAGTATACTGGTAGTGCGAATTTTGCCAAATTTGACAAGCACATACTCCACCACCCCCACCAAAGTCTTAATGGTCTTATCTCCATTTAGAGCCGAATGGAGGTGGGCTTCATCATGAACAACCAAGAATTCTTGTACATGGAAATATACATCATATTAATACTTTCCCCATTATCACAAAGGGCATACAGGAAATCATATCTATCGATCCGACAAGGCATAGTAAATTCTACTAGGTCGCCTTTCTTCTCAACACACATGCCTGCTATGAAGACACTCACTCTATGGGTCATAGGAATAAGCTCCTCTCTTTCACATGTCATCTTTCTAGTCAACAATATTTTCAAGTACTTAGCAAACCCGAGCATCTCTTTGATGGCACCAATGAACGGTACCATAAGCGTTGCCTCTTTAAGCCTCTCAATATGCTTTGCTACTTTCGCATCAATGGATTGTTGATAAATTCTTTGTGAAAATGGAGGGACAGGCAGAAGAAAGTATTTTGCAAAGTCTTCAACTCCTCCCTTAGCCTCCCCTCTCTCTTTTGGGGCAACTGACATATCTTTTTGAATTTCCTCATACGCTGGCTTTTTGGATCCACCCTCAACTACCTCATTAACACAAGGCTTTTTAGGCCTCCCATTTTTTTTCATAAAACTCAATCACCATCTCAGACTCATTCTCCACCATACCATCTTTAGCCTCGATATCAATCGGGTGTACAATTTTGCCGCTTCTAGTGGCAATGGTCATACATTGAGCATTAGAAGGTCCCACATGTTCTTTCGGATTCACCACTATATCACTAGGTAGATGGCCTTTATATTTAGGTTTTTATTCACGGGAAAGGTCCTGCACCTGTTGCTCTAACTTCCGAATGAAAGTTGTGTGAGAGCCTACAATCTTCATGAGACTCTTGAGACAAACACCTGTTCTCTCCTGATTGGCAAGCACCTTTTCCAACAACCGTTCAACCTTTAAGCCTCCATGATCATGTGAAGGACCCTCCCTCCAATTTTGGGGGTTAGAAGGGAGACCACTAGGCAAAACATAAGAAGAGAAGCCTATGTTTTGGTAATTACCACTATTGTTCCATCCCTAATTATGACCACTAAAATCATTCCTAGGGTAATATTGACCCTTACCATGTGGTTAAGGTCTCTATTGCCCTTGGTACGAAGAAGAGGAGTGGCCCTGCTGATATTTCGATCTATATCCACTTGATGAGTTGCCAATATAATTGGCATCTTCAACTTGCAAAGGTGGTGGCTCCTGTAATTGCTAATATTGGTATAGAGGATGAGGGCATCCATGCTCGTATTGAACACCGTTCATGGTTTAATCAATAGCATGCACCTTCTTGACCTCAAGTTCGGTTAACTTCTTTGTGAGGAGGGCTATGTTGGTTTCCATAGTGGCCATCATCTAATATCTCTCCTGATTCTCCTTCACCAAATGAGATAGAGAAGGAGTCCCCATATTGATTCCTCCTCTTTGGTCCCCACCATGCCAAACATGGTTGTGGTTTGCTATCTTGTCTAAGATGATGAAAGTTCCGTTGAAAGTCTTGTCCATGAAGCACCTACCTGCGACATTGTTGGCAATTAATTGTGTTAAGGCATATAAACCAGTGTAAATTTCTCCAATAAGATATAATTTGGGAACCCGTGGTTGGGCACCCGAAGGATGTATTTTCGGAATCTCTCCAATGCTTCGAACAACTATTCTCCTGGTAGCTGCTAAAAATAAAATATCATATCTTGTTGCTCCACCGTTTTGCTAGGCGAAAACCATTTCTTCAGGAAAACACTTACCCTTGCCAAGTATGAATTGAGTTTAGAGGGAGCTATGAAATCACTCCCTTGCCTCACCAGGAAATGAGTATTTGAAGATGCATAGCCGGATAGCATCATCTGAAATATTATTTTTCTTATGAAGGTTGCACACCTCCTAGAAATTTTTTAAGTGTTGATAGGGGTCGTCGTCCATAGAGTTGTGAAACTGTTCCTCCCCCTTTAGCATAGTGTAGATACTGTCGTCAATCTTGAATGAGGCAGTATTTGCCCTTGTTGGGATGATCAGTCACACAGTCAACTTCCTCATTGACGTCTGCGAACATGTTTCCAAATGTCTGGCCAGAAGAGAGGCCATGATCCTATATCCAGAAATAAATACCAAAAGGAAAGGTAAAAGTATATTTCTAAGAAAGAAAACTAGATTGTTAGGGCTAGATAGACCTTATGTCGTAGTTCCCGGCAACGGCGCCATAATATTTGATATCATTCAAATTCACTCCCAATATTGGGTAATGTAAGCGATCACAACAAATATAGAACCCAACAAGGAGTTGGGGTCGATTCCCACATAGACTACTCGAAGCCTAGACTATCTAGTATTAAACAATAAAGTATTGCAAGATTAGAGTCTATTCAAATTGAGAGTAATAAAATTTAATAAAGACTACAGAGTGTAATAAGCTAGGTTTGTAATCAATTAAAGAAAATTCTTGAGAAGTAACCTCAATTATGAATCGACCCCCCTAAATCACCTAATAAGGAAGAGTTGAGAGTGGGCTACGGATGAACATGCAAGAAATTTACTTAGGCAACCTATGGGTATCTTTCAATAGAACCATAGGTGCCAATCTACTTCAATTCTATCAAATTGAAGAGAACTCCCTTCTACTCGTGTCAATTTGGAATT
Source organism: Datura stramonium (assembly GCA_018107945.1). Classification (NCBI taxonomy): domain Eukaryota; kingdom Viridiplantae; phylum Streptophyta; class Magnoliopsida; order Solanales; family Solanaceae; genus Datura; species Datura stramonium. Next base: position 36,610 of record JACEIK010008737.1, on the reverse strand, counting down.
CAACCTATGTCTAGGAGAATCCATTAAACAAGAGTTATTCCTTGAGTCCTTGTTGATTGATACTAATTCAATCTAAATTTTCTCTTTCAAGCCTAATAAAGGTAATAAGGCGGGACTGAATGACTCTCATCACCAATCACATACTACAAAGCAAAAATCAATTAAATGTTCCAAAGTATAAACTTAATTTTAACAAATTGAGATTATTAGGGTTCTCAATCCTAGATCAGGATTTATTTACCCCTAGAAAGAATAAGAAGAAGAAGAGCAAAGTAATTAGACATTCTTACCAAAAAAATTGAAATCTTCAATCGATGAATGAAAATATTCAAGTTACAATCTAGATCTACAATCTACTTTGAAACTAGGGCTAAAACTAGCTAAATTGCTCTCTCCATACTAATCATAAACTGAATAACGAAAACACTCTCTAAAAATTACAAGAAAAATGTATTTATACTATGTCCAAATCACTTTGGGTCACTTACCAATGTCAGTAATTGATGATTACACAACTCGAATAATTTCAAATTTACCTAAAAAAAGCCCATTTAATTCAAACATCAAAGTGCTAGGTACTTAGGGATGGACCGTCCTTTGGAAGGACGGACCATCCTTTGAACCGTATTTTACTTTTTTGCTTCCGTCCCTTGTCTTTTCGTCCTTTGAAAGACTGACATTCCTTAGGAAAGATAATCTGTACCTTGCTCTGCATTTTACAATTTCCATTCTGCCAAGCTTGGGTCCAATCCTCAACTGACGAACCGTCCTTTTGGAAGACATTCCATCCTTCCAACCACACTTTAAAAGACCCATTTGTTTGGGTTTCTAGAATCTGCAGCTAGAAAAGGATGGACTGAGGTGCGAACCGTCTTTCAGAAAGACGGTCCATATGTTGCCTATTCTTTTGAGCAGTTTTCTAGCCTAAAATTCTTTCTTCTTTCAATTACTTGAGTTTCTGAAACATAGCATAATAAAGTTAGTATCTACTTAATTTAACTCTAATACATGTAAAATTCTATGAAATGAAGTTAAGATATGTTGCTAATCCCCGACACATCACTTTGCTGACAGACTTTGTCCCTCACTGAATTGAATTACGATTGGTTCTTCAGGCATCTTGAGTTTGCAGTTTATCTGTTGCATCTTCTGGCAAAAGCTTGTAAATTGTGTCTCTTTCCTCCAACTCATTGGGAATCCTGAAACTTAGTAAAATAGAATTAGTATTAACTTAAATTAGTAGTTAAAGGCATTTAAAACTATATGAAAATAAGTATAGATGTATCACAGAACCTTGACATTTTACTTATGAAAATCCAATTTCCATTCAATTCAATAAAAATTGTACGCAATGAATTCTTTGGAGCTTCAGCATTAATTAAGGTTTCGATAAACATTGAAGTGTATCAAACAACATACATGATGGCCTATTGATTTGACTAATAAAATTGCTCTGCTAATATTAAAAACAAGCAAACCACAATTATAAGCTATTTGGGGTGATAAATGAATCCTCAGTTTCCATTTTGCTTGATACCATGTAGAAAATAATCAAGAATAATGTATAAGAATTTTCTGTTTCACTCTACAGGTCCTATGGATTTATACAAGTATTTCATGAATTAAGAAAATAAAAATAGAATTAATGTATGTACACTTGCACCAAACATATTGAATACATCATAACTACCAAAACAATAAAGATTTCTCTCTATATGAATATGTACAACTATATTTTTTCTTGTTACGCAACTAAGCATGCACATGCCCCTTTTCTCTGTTTATATTTGGACTTGGACGTATAGTTGAGGCAAATTGGGACTATGTGAAAATTCAAATGAAGGAGGAGGCCTAATCTTTTCTTCTTTTGTTTGGTCTGAAGTTGAATGTGTCCTACTCTTTCTGTTCTTTGTTGAACTCGAATTAAAACCTTTCTTCTGTTCTAAGCTTGAACTCAAATTAATTCACATACCCCCTCAAGTTGGAGGGGAACAAAGAGAGACCCAACTTGCCAAGGATTGAGAAAGCGAAGGACTAGATAATGAATTTGTAAATAGGTTGATGAGTTGGGATTTGGATGGAATAAAATTTAGAGAGATGAGTCCCGAGAGAAATTACTGATGGATGAAGCGACAATCAAGCTCCACATGCTTCACCCATTCATTGTATACTGGATTTCGGGCAATGTATATAGCAACTTGACTATCAGAGAAGATTGGTACCGAAATTGATGTTGAAATAGAGAGATTTTTTAGGAGTCGAGTGAGCCGAGTTAGTTCAGTGACGAGTTGACACATGGATTGGTGTTCAGCCTTTGCTGATGACAAATAAATAAAGGTTTATTTCGTTAATATCCAACTAATTGAAGCACCACCCAAACTGAAGAAAAAGCCACTAAGGGTCGTTGTATTGGAAAACAAGTTATCTCGGGGTAAATTATTTTGAGTTTAGTTATTATGAAAAAGGGATAAATAGTCCCCAAATTAATTTTTAGATGTATTTATCTCACGTTTGGTTGGTATTAAATCTTAGAATAAATTATCCT
>JACEIK010008737.1:0-30698 GCA_018107945.1 Datura stramonium | reverse complement strand
ATCATTTCATCCGCTCTATATAATTACATGTACACTATTTTACAATTATTTCACATTTATTTTTATGCTATATATATTTTGTACATCATGAGTGTATTATATGTATATCATACTTTCTACATATCAACTTACAACTTTTCACTATGAAAAATCATTTTAAATTATATTACCACATGTTCTTCAATTTATTCAAACTACTATTTATCAATATACATATATCCTATACATCACTTTCGTATATAATATGTATATCATTTGTATATTTTGTATTCCTCGTACATTTTTTTAAAAATTATTTTCAAATATTTTTAACATATTTTTTAATCACTTTTTTAACTTTTTTTCTGCAGGTAATAATGAAATAAATACTTCCCCTAGTATATCTTAGACTAATTTAAGGGCTATCTTCGGATAGGCTCCAAGGGGTGCCTAACACCTTCCCGTTAGAGTAAATAAAACTCTTACCCAGATCTTCAACGGTTTTTACAGACTAAGAGAGTTTTACATTTTTACAAATGGTTTTCCTAAAACTTAGGTGGCAACTCTAAATTTTTTTTAAAACCAAGTAGAAGAGCCAGATGTTGCAAACATATTTTTACTAGTTCAAAATATGGGCATGACAGAATAACGACTCCGCTAGGGATTAGTGTTATACCCCGCAAACCCAAGGATCAGACCCGCGAGTCAAAATGGAGGAAAGCTAAAAATTTACACCAGGTCACAGAACGACCCGTGAGGTGGGTCGTGAGGAGTGGCCACGAGTCATGAAGTGAGGAGTGGCCACGAGTCATGAAGTGACTCATGGCCAAGCAGGGCTCGGCTAAGTTTTGGGGTGAGACCACGGGCATGACCACGAGTAGTGGTCAGGCCACACGACTAGTTAGGTCTCCCGTGGCCTAGGTGGACCAGTCGGCAAAGTGGAAAAGGGTAGTGAAGACCACGGATGGTGACCACAAATCATGGTCTGTCCTCACGACTCGTGAGGTCACCCGTGGCTTGGGTTGCATAGTTGATCAATGTTTTGGGCTGTGGGGATCACAGGTGATGACCATGAGTCATGGTCAGCCACCATGGTTCATGGGGTCCCTCGTGGGGTCCCCTGAGTATGTTGGGCAGTGAGCATGACGGATCCCAGCCACGAGTCGTCCCCCGTGGCAACGACTCGTCAAGTCTCTCGTGGGGATTGGCAACCAGAAATTTTTGCAGTTTTAGGAGGGGTGTTTTCATAATTCCTAAGTTCCTAAAGCCTAAACTACGTCGTTTTATGGTCGAGATAGGGTCTTTTAAGGAGCTTAAGTTCATGTTAAGCCCCATTCATGCATGCAAGAGTATAGGGAGGAGATTAGAAGGTGATTCAAGGTGTTCTTCCAAAATTTCTCTAAATTTCATCTTGGGCTTTCAAGGGAGATTAAGAATCAAGTGTTTTCAGGTATTTGGGGTTTTGAATGGGTGGTCTAGTCCCCACCCATGCCCAATTTCTTTCCAATTTTGTGGTTATGATTGGGTGGTCTAGTCCCCACCCATGCCCAATTTCTTCCCAATTCTATAGTTATGATTGCTAGATCCTTATGGGTCTTAACCCAATTGCATGATTCCTCAAAAATTGATATGAACTTGTTGTAGCATGTCAAAACTATGGGTTTCGAATTATTGGGTTGTTTTCACTTGTTTTACTCAATGTTGATGATCTAATGTCTAAAATCATAAGTGCCCAATCATGAGGTTTTCTATTGAAGTCCATAGTTATGGTGATCCCTCAAGCATGATATCAGTTTTGGAATTTTAATCATGTTTTCAATTACCCATGTTATTATGATCATGTTTTCTATAAATTTAAATATTTCGAGTATGTTGAATATTGGGCAATACCCACATGTTGATTATGATTCATGAATTATAATTTTGGCCAACTCACGGGCCCGATTTCATGGCTAGTATTACGAATTCTCAAACATGTTATGATTATCACGACTTAACTAGTCATGCATCTCATGTATGAATTTCTATGAGCACGTTGCATGTTTTGGTAGTAGTACTTAACACCGAGTAGGTTCGGGGCCCAGGTTACGCCCCGAATCTCAAAACTACGTGCCACTGTAGGTTATGTTTGGGACCTCCTCATTGACTGTCCCCTATTCCCTACGGGGCCTTCATGAGTGATATCATCCCTTTCATGGTTCTACCCTTGGCAAGGTATGAATGGCCTCCCGACTAGGTTTACAGGTGGGGCTCCATGTGTGCTCATATGGGGTATGTCGGTTATAGAAATCTCCCATTGTTCCTCATTGTTTTAATGCATGTTATGATTATGTATCTTTGGCTCAAGTCATGTTTTATGAAATTCTTTTCTCTCATATTATGACTATGATAGGTTTACGAATGTTTTTAGAAAACCTTGAGCCTTACGATATATTTATGATTTCAGTCTTTATGATCATCATGTCCCACTCTTATGACTCTTATGTTTTTAAATGCTATTTTACATACCTTTCATAATCGGTACATTTCAAGTACTGACCCGCATACTTTTTATATTGTATCGTCTCATGATACAAGATCCGGTTCTCATGCTCAGCATCGCTCCTAGCATGCTCCCAGTTTTAGCTCTCAGCTCTCGTTTGTGAGTCCTCATATTTTGAGGGATTTATGTTCATATTTCATCTTTCTTTTAGTTTCAATATGTTAGGTTAGTTGGGGTCTTGTCCCTCCAACCCATCTATTATGACTAGAGGCTTTTCAGGCTATATGTAGCATTCAACTATTATGTTTGGATCATGTATCGTCATCTTTTATATTTCATTTCATGATTTCATTCAGTTCATAATTATTATGCTAAGTATTCCGTATCATGTGACTGGTTTAGATGTATGCTCATGCCATGGGTCGACTCGGGGTATTCCGGGGCTCCTTTTCTCGTGTTTACGATCCGAGTGTACTCTCAGGTCGTGACAAACTTGGTATCAAAGCCATAGGATTGAAGCATCCTAGGAGTCTGAAAGTCGCGTCAAGTAGAGTCTTTTTCATGGGTGTGAAGCGCGCCACACTTATGACGAAGAGGCTACTAGACGTTTAGGAAATGTTCCCACCTTTCATGATCTATGTCGTGCGATGAAAAGTTTTCCCATGCTTCTAATTCATGCGATTCACGTTTGTAGAAATCATGCCCCCACGCTGAGTGAATGTCCAAAGGAATAGCAACGGCAATGATCATGAGGGTGACAATGGTGATAGGAAGCAGCCGCCGCCCCTCCCCCCCCCGGTTCACGAGGAGCACGCACCAGAGCCAGCTGCCCATGCTGAGTTTAGGGTAGTGATTCAGATGCTGACACAGGAAATGGATGCTCAGGTTCATTAGCAGACAGTGGCGCATTACCCTCAGAATGGGAATACGGTGGTAGCCAGAGTGAGAGACTTCTTGAGGATGAACCCTTCTGAGTTCACGGGTTCTAAGGTGGACGAGGATCCACATGAGTTTATCGAAGAGATCTTGAAGGTCACCCAGGTTATGGGGGTGGCAAATGGGGAGTGTGTTGATTTGGATGCCTATCAGCTCAAGGGGGTCACCGACATATGGTACAAGAAATAGAGAGACAGTAGGGCAGTAGGAGCGGGCTCTATCAGTTGGGACGAGTTCCACATGGCCTTCCTTGATAGGTTTTTCCCTCGGGAGATAAGGGAGTTGAAGGCAGCAGAGTTTATCAACCTCAAAAAGGGAAGGATGAAAGTGTTAGAGTATTCACTTGAGTTCACTCGCTTGTCAAAGTATGCCCTGGAGTTAGTGGCCGACCAAAAGGCGCGAGTGAGCAGATTCGTGCATGGAGTAGCGGAGTATCTGGACAAGGACTGCGGAACAACCATGCTTCATCAGGATATGGACTACCCATGGAGAGTCCTTTTTGCCCAGCAGATGGAGGAAGCTCATATGAGGGAGAGAGAGGCCAAGAGGGCCAGGACTAATAGCTACAGGTTCTCCCAGCCGAGGCCAGGAGGTGGGCCTCACCAGCAGTCCCAGCACAAGTCTATTGCACCAGCACTATCTTCAGCTAGTACCCCATCCAAGCCTCGAGATGATCAGAGGAGCAGGGCCTCAGGTTCGAGGGGTCAGAGTAGCATGCACACAGAGCGCACATTCCCATCTTGTACTAGTTGTGGCAAGAATCACCCAGGGAGGTGTTTGGTGGGAACAGATGCTTGTTTCGGGTGTGGCAGACTCGAACACAGACTTAGGGATTGCCCCGCAGCCAGGTCAGGGGGTGGTGGAGCCCGTACTCTAACCGCTAGTTCAGCAGCTCCAATGGCACGTTCTACTCAGCAGGGTTCTTCGACTAGTTCATCTGGCGGCCAGTGCCAGAACCGGTTTTATGCACTTGCCTCTCGACAGGAGCAGGAGACTTTCCCCGATGTGGTTACAGGTATGTTGCGAGTCTTTCATATTGATGCTTACACTTTGTTAGATCTGAGAGCCACATTGTCTTTTGTGACACCTTACATTGCTAGTAGCTTTGGAGTTAGTCCTGAAATTTTGACACGTTCTCTGTATCTACTCCGGTTGGTTATTCAGTCATAGCTAGGAGAGTATATAGAGGTTTCCCCATTACAGTATTGCATAAGGTCACCTCCGCGACTTAGTGGAATTAACAATGACTGATTACAATATCATCCTGGGCATGGATTGGTTGTTTGCATGTTATGCTTCTGTTAACTGTAGAACCCGAGCGGTGGAGTTCCATTTTCCAAGTGAGCCAGCTTTAGAATGGAGGGGTAGTTCAGAGGTACCTGTAGGCCGCTTTATCTCCTATCTCAAGGCCAGGAAAATGATTTCTAAGGTTTGTATCTACCATCTGGTTTGGGGTAAGGATGCCACGTCCGAGACCCCGACCATTCAGTCAGTCCCTTTCGTATGTGAGTACCCTTAGGTATTCCCAGATGATCTCCCAGGTGTTCCTCCCCAGAGGGAGATTGATTTTGGGATTGATCTTTTACCCGACACCCAACCCATATCGATTCCTCCTTACCGAATGGCTCCAGCCGAGATAAAAGAGTTAAAGGAACAATTGAAGGATTTGCTAGATAAGGGCTTCATTAGATCGAGTAATTCTTCATGGAATACACCAGTGTTGCTCGTCTGGAAGAAAAATGGTTCTCTTCGGATGTGTATTGACTATAGATAGTTGAACAAGGTCACCGTCAAGAACAGATACCCTTTACCCAGGATTGATGACCTAATTGATCAACTTCAGGGTGCCAAATGTTTCTCCAAGATAGATCTCAGGTCCGGGTATCACCAACTCAGGGTTCAGGAGAGCGACATCTCGAAAACTGCTTTCAAGACTTGATATGGCCATTATGAATTTGTTGTTATGCCTTTTGGACTAAAAAATGCCCCTGCAGCTTTTATGGATCTAATGAACAGGGTATTCAAGGCATATCTGGATATGTTCGTGATCATGTTCACTGGAGACATATAAATATACTCCAGGAGCGTGGAGGAGTATGTCGCACACCTGAGGGTAGTACTCCAGACCCTCAAGGATAGCCAGCTATATGCAAAGTTCAGCAAATGCGAGTTTTGGTTGAATTTAGTTGCATTCTTAGGACACGTAGTGTCAAGCGAAGGTATAAAGATGGATTCCCAGAAAATAGAGATGGTAAAGAACTGGCCCAGACCGGTAAACCCTTCGGAGATTAGGATAGGGTTTTGAATGGGTGGTCTAGTTCCTACCCATGCCTAATTTCTTACCAATTCTATGGTTATGATTGCTAAATCCTTATGCGTCTTAATCCAATTGACTAATTCCTAAAAAATTGATATGAACTTGTTGTAGCATGTCTAAACTATGGGTTTCGAATTATTGGGCTGTTTTTAGTTGTTTTACTCAATGTTGATGATCTAATGTCTAAAATCATAAGTGCCCAATCAAGAGGTTTTCTATTGAAGTCCATAGTTATGGTGATCCCTCAAGCATGATATGAGTTTTTGAATTTTAATCATGTTTTAAATTACCCATGTTATTATGATCATGTTTTCTATAAATTTAAATATTTCAAGTATGTTGAATATTGGCAATGCCGACATGTTGATTATGATTCATGAATTATATATTTTGGCCGACTCACGGGCCCGATTCCATGGCTAGTATTACGAATTCTCAAACATGTTATGATTATCATGACTTAACTAGCCATGCATATCATGTATGAATTTCTATGAGCACGTTGCATGTTTTTGGAGTAGTACTTAACACCGAGTAGGTTCGGGTCTCAGGGTACACCCCGAATCTTAGAATGACGTGCCACCGTAGGTTATGTTTGGGACCTCCTCAGTGACTTTCCCCTATGCCCTATTGGGCCTTCATGAGTGATATCATGCCTTTCATGGTTCTACCCTTGGAAAGGTATGAACGGCCTCCCGACTAGGTTTACAGGTCCGGCTTCATGCGTGCTCATATGGGGTATGTCGGTTATAGAAATCTCCCACTATTCCTCATTGTTTTAATGCATGTTATGATTATGTCTCTTTGGCTCAAGTCACGTTTTATAAAATGCTTTTCTCTCATGTTATGACTATGATAGGTTTACAAATGTTTTTAGAAAACCTTGAGCCTTACGATATATTTATGATTTCAGTCTTTATGATCATGATGTCCCACTCTTATGACTCTTATATTTTTAAAAGTTGTTTTTACATACCTTGCATACTCGGTACATTCCAAGTACTGACCCAAATACTTTCTATGTTGTATCGTCTCATGATACGGGACCCAATTCTCAGGCTCAACATCGCTCCTAGCTTGCTCCCAGTTTTAGCTCTCAGCTCTCGTTGGTGAGTCCTCATGTTTCGAGGTCTTTATGTTTAGATTTCATCTTTCTTTTTGTTTCAATATGTTAGGGTTAGTTGGGGTTTTGTCCCTCCAACCCATCTATTATGACTCGAGGCTTTTCAGACTATATGTAGCATTCAGTTGTTATGTTTGGATCATGTATCGTCGTCTTATATATTTCATGTCATGATTTCATTTAGTTAATGATTATTATGCTAAGTCTTCCGCATAATATGAATGGTTTAGATGTATGCTCATGTTATGGGTCGACTCGGGGTCGCTCAGGGCTCATTGTCCCATTTTTACGGTCCGGGTGTACTCTCAGGTCGTGACAATTAGACATTTAGGTTTTGACCTTGGGAGATTGAGTTTGAGATATATATTTGGGGATGTATGTTTATTCATGCCTGTTGGTTGCTTTTTATTACTTTCTACATGTTATTTGTTTTCCTATTACTTATTTGATATATGCACCACTTTGTTTGAAAGGATGCAAGTCAAATTCAGATTTTTGTTCCTTATTTATGTGAAAACACGACGTGTTACTGCTTTTCTTAACTATCATTTCGCTCATGCTTCCTCCAATTATAGAAAATTGACACTTTTACACACTTGTAAACGTGAGTTGTGCTTTGTATTTCTCCGAAATTCTTTTAAACACCTTATTTTAGAGGTTCGGCGAATACATGGGTGAGTGGATAGTTTTACTACCGTGTGCCCACGCGCCTTCCCATATAGGAAAACCTTGCGCCTAAGTCTACCCAAATCATAGAAAACTTAGGATAGAGCATTGACCACCTTTAATTTAGGTCATGCATGCATAAGCCCTAGGTGGTTTGACCCATGACGTCATTCCACAAATTTAGGAAACCCCCTTATGTCAAATGAATTTCCTGACCCGAGGACAGCTAATCATATCATGTGCAATGTGATAATGATAAATTGATCCAAACTAAAATTTGATCAAATTGAGTTTGAAATTTATTATTTTTTTAATTGTCTTTTATTTTAGGTTGCTAAAATAGAGAATTTGTCAAATTTTGCCAATACTCAAATGGTTGTGGGTACAAACTAAGAAAATGGTGGGAGAACATCAAGATGGAACAAGGGAGAGAAATTAGGAGATGTTTGAATTTTTTAACTTCTTTGATTTATGTCTCTATGGATCGACGTGTGGTTAAAGCATTGATCAAGTTCTGGGATCCTGATAGAGTTGCGTTTAGGTTCAAAGACTTTGAGTTAACCCTGATGATTGAATAAATTGGTGGATTTACCTATTTGAAGTACCAAGAAAAGAATATGATTATACCTCACAGGCAATCCGGAAATTTTTTTTGCATCATCTCGAGCTTAAAAAAATAACCTTATGCTTGCATGTTTTGATAGTGAATGGGTCTCTATGGATTACTTGTATGAACGATTTGGTCATAAAGATGATTATAAAGTTTTTCACAAGGAGTTGTCTTGGTCTATTGAAAGTTGGACAAAGAAGCACCCTATAGCTTTTGCCATTGCTTTGCTAGGTATTCTAGTTTTTCCAAAGGAATACAAAAAGATAGATACTTGCATTAGCTCTATAGTCTGAGCACTTTCCCAAAGGGTTGGCAACAATGAGGTTTCCAATGATCATAGCAGAAATGTTGAGAGCATTATCCAAATGTGCGAGAGGAAGAAGGTTCTTTGAAGTTTGCAATCTCCTTTTCCAACTTTGGGCTGTAGAACACTACTACAAATGTCCTGTCATGATTGACATACTCTTGGGAAGACCCGACAAGATTGAAACTCATCATCAAAGAATGATAAGGATACATCTCCCGTTGGTACTGAGGATTGGTACACATTCATGAAAGCAACTACCAGCGATCAAATTCAATAGAGGTATTCGTGGTTATAACCTCCTATTGCTGTCCCAAGAGGGCGTGAACTATATTACATCGAGCTTATTGGTCTGAAGGTTCTCCAACCATATGCTCCCGCATGAGTGCTTTGACAATTTGGATGTCCTCAACTCATTCCACTTCATTCGCACATGAATAAATTAGAGATTGAGTTTGGGGTAAACTTTGAGATTTCTAGAGCAAAAGAGTTGCTTCAAGCATGGAAAAATTTGATAACAATAAAAGTATTTAACGAACCTTAGCCCTCAAGGATAGAAATCTGGTTTTGAAGATTTGAGTGAATCAAAGTGGGCACGCAGTCATCTATTTGACAACCTTATTGTCAAACCTGAAATGTGGGAACAACTCATTCCTGGGTCTTTGGAGCACAACAATGGAGGAGCATGAAGATTAAATCCAGTGACTATGTTTTTCCTTTTTGTTATCCCGTATTCCCTTTATGTTGATTCCTCTTTTGTTATCCCGTATTCCCCTTATGTTAATTATCATTTTCAATTTCGACTCAATGTAATAGATTAGACACAATATTTTAATGAAGTTGTTTTTGTTTCATTATTTAACTCCAAACTCAAATATTGTCAATAATTAAAGCTTGGATCAATTTATCATAATCTAAAATATGTGTCTTTAGGCCTACCTTTGTTATGAAAAGGTCTCGTGCATGATAGGACGTGCTATGACTGTTCAATTTGCTTTTTACTGTGTAATTTGTTTGCTATGAGGCTTATGTGACTATCAACATCACTTTAACTACGAATACTGTTTTTTCTGTTGAAGCATCATTACCTGCCATGTACTAACATTTTCTTCTCTTTGAAGGTTTTCTTTGTTTTGATTATTTCCCCAAAAGTTGATTTGTGTTGATTATTAAACTGGCTAAGTCACGCTACAATATGAGGTCCAACAACAATATGACTGAATCTGATGAATCCAACATCGCTGCGAACATCCTTGCATCTATGGAAAATCCAGAAGGCTCGCAAAGAAGGGAAGACACGTGAAACGATGAACAAATGACTCACTTAGAGCAAGAACTTGAGATACTGACGGAAGAGTTGCGCCAAGTGCGGGATCTGATCAAGCTCAATGTAACTACCTTTACACACTCGCTTCGATTTCCCTTCTTAGAAACACCTGCTCCAGAAAACTTTCCCAAATCCACACATCCACCCCAGATACCCCTCGCTAGTTTTTTCCTACCTTTAATCACTCTCGCTAATTTTCCAAACCCAGTAAAAAAACTCCCTATGTTCCTAATGTCACACAAAATTCTCCACCTGCAGTGCAGTCAGGACTGCACTTAACCTTTCACTACCAACTCAAGCTGTTTACCCAGCAATGCAGCAAATATCCGAGACATACATCGCAACTTCTTATGAGCTACATGTGCCACCCATAGATATGGTCTAAGCTTCTGCTTTCACAGAATCGATTACTGTCAGAGTCTCATACGAGGTGGATTAGTATGCAGAAAGGGAGGAAGATGTTCAAGTGAAGGAAGAAGAATTCGATAACTAGTCAACTCTATAGTCTGAGAAGGGCACTAAAAATATTTCAAGTCACATGGGGAAGTGAAAGTCTAGATTACGATGATCTGTGTATCCATCCAGATATTGACATATTGGTGGGTTACAAACTATCCAAGTTTGACATATTTGACGGAATAGGTAATCCCCATGCATATTTGATAGCTTATTGTGATGAGCTAGTGAGGGTCGGTAGAAATGAGAAGTTGAGGATGAAATTGTTTATACGAAGTCTCTCAAGAGAAGCTTTGACTTGGTACACTCGCCAGGACCCTTGTAAATGGCATAATTGGCAAGAAATGGCGGAGGATTTCACGACTCGTTTCAGGTTCAACACTGAGATTACTCCAAACAGGTTTTCATTGGTCAAAATCCAGAAGAAACCATCAGAATCATTCCAGGAGTACGTACGACGCTGGAGAATTGAGGATGCTAGGGTCCAACCCCTGCTAGATTAAAAGGAGCTCACAAAGTACTTCATTAGAGCCCAAGAAGGTATTTACTTTGAGAAGATGATGGGAATGATGGGTCAGAAATTTGCAGAACTGGTTAAAATAGGAGGCTTTATGGAAGAAGGCATCAAATCTGGGAAGATCCAATCTATGGTCGCATTATAGGCTGTGAGTAGGGCCATACAATCAAGTTCCCTCGGCGGTACCAAAAAGAAGAAGGAAGACTTCTTGGTCATCACACCTCATTACCAACATGGAGAGTCATTTCGGCGATATCTAACAACCCCCAAATTATTGCATATGCCCCATATATCCCTTATCCAGTGTATAACTCTCAAGCCCACTATAATCCACCCCGAGCACTAGCACACCAAAAGCCTATCCCCCTGTCCATGTACCTTCCTACCAAAATAGACCAACATATGAACTAAAGCCACATCCAAATTCAAAAGCTAGAACTGCCCACACCTACATACCTATCGCCGAACCTTCGGCTCAATTATTTGAGACGCTGAGAACAGCAGGATTGCTACAGCTAGTTGAAGAAAGAATTCTTGACCCAATCCCTCAGAATTTTGATGGAAATAAGAAATACGCTTATCACTCGGGTATTCAAGGACATGAAACTGAGGAATGCTACAGCTTGAGAAACTGAATTAAGTTTTTGATAAAGAATGGAACAATTAAATATACTCTAGCACCTCCAAATGTAAACAAAAACCCACTGCTGAACCATGGGAACCACGGAATCAAGATGATCACGTTGGATGATGAATACGACATACGGTGAATGATTGTGCCAGTCGGGAATATAGAGGCGGTAGCTATAACATCGTCGGTCACACCTTTCATCAAGATGTTGATGAGGGAACCTTTGACCATTCAGCCATACTAGCCTAGATCCGTAGTGACCACCATAATTTCCAAGAAATTGGATTATAACACCAAGGCAGTGGCATTAGATTACCACGCGAAGAAAAGACAAAGATAATAAACACCGCAACAGCTCATGGAATGACCAGGTCAGGAAGATGTTACCTCCCAGATAACCTCAACAAACCATCACCAAGGAGAGAACAGAACCAAAAGAGGAATGTTACTGATGCAGAAATCGCAGAGTTTTGGAAGAAGATGTAGATCGAGGATTACTCAATCGAAGAACATTTGAAAACGACACCGACCCATATATCCATTATATATTTGCTGATGAGCTCAAAAGTTTATAGAAATGCTCTAGTTAGAGTGTTGAATGGAGTGAGCATACTAGAAGGAACCACGAGTGAAACAATAGTTGTAGCCATTGGGCGAATGGTGAAAGCCAATAATATCTATTTATGTGATGATGAACTCCCGCCAGAAGGGCAGGACACAACAAAGCACTTCATGTCACACTAAGATGCGGCAATAAGTTCGTATCCCGAGTATTGATTGATGGCGGCTCTAGTTGTAATATCTGCCCTTTTATTACTCTGAAATACATGGGGATAAGCATGGGAGAAATAAAAGAGAGTTGCATAAAGGTCAAGGCTTTTGATGGAGCATAAAAGAACGACGTTGGAGAAATAGATCCGATATTACAGGTCAGACCTGCTGAGTTCCTTGTCCTGTTTCAAGTAATGGTTGTCTCATCTACCTATAACCTATTACTGGGGAGACCTTGGTTCCACATGGCAAGAGCAGTTCCCTCCACCCTTCATCGGTGTGTCAAGTTTGAATGGGATCACACGGAGGTTGTAGTTCACGGAGAGCTTAGTCACCTAGTTTATTCCTTAACTACCTCACCAATCTTTGAAGAATTCAATGGAGCTACTTTTCATGCCATAGAAATCATGAAAGATGTGAAGGTCAGAGAGAAGAAAGAATCTGATGAAGTGAAGATATCAAAAATAGAAAAAATAGTAGCCTCAGAAATGTTAAAGTATGGGTATCAGCCTAAGATCGAGCTTGGAGTCAAGTCTGATGGCATAGTTGAACCTATTCAGTTGAAGCATCAGAACAATATCTTTGGGCTTGGATATGAACCTACCTTGGGAAATCTTCACAACATGCAGTCAGAAAAGAAAGTGTTCATGCAGGAGCAAGTTCCAGCTGCGGGACCTCAAATCTTTCCAGAACCTAATGAATGCATCATAGAAGGGATGGAGAATCTATTCATAGCAATGACTGAAGAAGACTCAGGAAAGAATGAGTTGGACCTCAGGATGTCGACCGTTTGTGATGTTGAACCTGGAGAAGTCTTGCAAAACTAGACCACCCACTCATCCCTGTTTCTACATGAGTCCTGGTAGTATGAAAATGTAGTTTGTCTTAAAATATAGCATGATCAATTGAGGCTTGAGCATGTCGGGGCTCCTTTTGTCACTCGCCTCTTTTGAAGCTAAAATGTTTTCTAAATAAAAGTCTTTATTTTCCTTAAATTGTCTTGTTAAATTTTGTTAAAATCTGTATTTATTTTGCTCACATTTTTTACTTTTCAAATCTCATATTAGTAAAAATCTTCATTCAACGACTATGACATGTAACGAATCCGTTGGGAAAAGTGAAAAAGATGAACAAGATTATGAAGAATATGATGAAAGCATGATGCCTGAAAATCTGCCCCATGAGATAGATCAACTTGAGAGTCAAATGAAACCCAACTTATAGGAAACTGAGTTGATCAATTTAGGGGATGAAGAAACAGTAAAGGAAACCCGAATTACCATACACTTAGAGGATAAAGAGAAGCAAGAATTGATAGAACTGCTTAAGCAATATATTGATACATTTTCTTGGTCCTACGATGACATACCGTGATTGAGCACTAATATTGTCTCGCACAAGCTACCGACTGATCCTACTCGACCACCAGTCAAACAAAAACCAAGAAAATTCAAACTTGATTTGAGTTTGAGAATCAAAGAGGAGGTGAATAAGCAGATTGAAGCAAATATCATAAAGGTTACAAACTACCCTACCTGGTTGGCCAACATCGTGCCGGTGCCAAAGAAGGATGGAAAGATCAGAATATGTGTGGATTATCGGGATCTCAACAAAGCCGGTCCCAAATATGATTTCCCTCTTCCAATCGTTCATATACTCATTGACAATTATGCAAAACATGAGTTGCATTCTTTTGTTGATTGCTTTACAAGATACCACCAGATCTTGATGAATAAAGGTGATGCAGAAAAGACGGCATTTACCACTCCATAGGGAGTGTATTGTTATAAGGTAATGCCCTTTGGTCTTTAAAATGCAGGTGCCACCTACATGAGGGCCATGACTATGCTTTTTCATGACATGATTCATAATGAGATTTAAGTCTATGTGGACGATATCATTATCAAGTCTAAGAAGAGTTTGGATCACCTGGTTGACCTAAAGAACTTCTTTGAAAGGTTGCGAAAGTACAACCTAAAGTTAAATCCTACAAAGTGTGCATTTGGAGTCCTGGATGGAAAACTATTGGATTTTATTATCAGCAGGAAAGGTATTGAGTTGGATCCATTAAAAATCAAGGAGACTCAGGATTTGCCTCCCCAGAGAAAAAGAAAGAGGTGATGAGCTTACTTGGGAGACTCAACTACATTAGTCGGTTCATAGCACAATCTACAATGATTTGCGAACCCATATTAAACTTACTGAAGAAAGATGCTACTACAAAATGGACAGAGGAATGTTAGAGGGCTTTCATCAAAATCAGGGAGTACTTATCAAGTCCACCAGTATTGGTCCCACCAGTGCCAGAAAAGCCTCTACCACTATACTTATCTGTGATGGATGGTGCATTTGGATGCATATTGGGACAACACGATGATACAGGAAAAAGGGAGCAAGCTATATACTACTTGAGCAAGAAGTTTACACCATACGAAGCAAGGAACACCTTATTGGAGAATACATGTGCGCCTTGACTTGGATCGCACAAAAGTTGAGACACTAACTAACTGCATATACCACATACTTGATCTCAAGGTTGGATCAACTCAAATATATCTTTCAAAATCCAATGACTAACAGAAAGCTAGCAAAATGGAAAATTTTGCTAAGTGAATTTGATATTGTATACACGAATCAAAAGGCAATCAAGGGACAAGCCTTAGCTGATTACCTTGCAAAAAACCTAATGGACCAAGATTACAAGCCACTCAGAACTTACTTTCCCGATGAAGAGGTGTTATTTGCAGGAGAAGACATTTCTGATCCATATGATGAGTGGAGGATGTTCTTTAATAGAGCATCAAATTTTAAAGGAGTTGGAGTCGGTGTAGTGTTGGTTTCACAATTAGGATAACATTACCCAATTTCAGCGAAAATCAAGTTTTCTTGCAGAAGCAACATGGTAGAATATAAAACTTGTATTCTCAGACTTAGAATGGTAGTGGAAATGAACATCAAAGAGCTCTTGGTGATAGGTGATTCCGATCTATTGGTGCATCAAGTACAAGGAGAGTGGATCACCAAGAATGTTAACATGCTTCCTTATTTACATTGTGTGAATGAATTGAGCAAAAAGTTCATAAAGATCGAGTTCAAACATGTCCCCCAAATTCAAAATGATTTTGTTGATGCCCTCACGACCTTATCCTCAATGATCCAACATTCAGACAAGAATTATATAGATTCTATCAAAATGGAGATATATCTCCGACCTGCATACTGTTTCCACATGGATGAGGAGCTGGATGGAAAATCATGGTATTATGACATCAAAAGATTTTGCTTGAGAGAGGAGAGTATCCAGAGAATGCAACCAATAAGCAAAGACGGACTTTAAGGAGGATGGGGAATCATTTCTTCCATAATGGAGAAATCCTATATAGGAGGACTACAAATTTGTGATTACTAAGTTGTTTCAATACTGTCGAAGCAACTAGGTTGTTGGAAGAAATACACGCAGGGACATGTGGGCCTCATATGAACGGGTTCACTTTGGCGAAGAAGATTTTGAGGGTTGGATGCTTTTGGATGACCATGGAGAGAGATAGCATTTGATGCATGCAGAAATGTCATTAATGTTAAATCCACAGAGATTTCATATGAGTTCCGCCAAATGAGCTGATGGGTTGTAATCGGACCTATAGAACCTCCAGCATCAAATGGGCAACATTTCTTCTTGGTAGCTATTGATTATTTCACAAAATGGGCCAAAGCTTCGACATACAAGGCAGTGAAAAAGAAGGTGGTAGAAAACTTTGTTCAAAACAACATAATTTGTCGGTTCGGAGTTCTAGAATCAATCATAACAGACAATGCAGCCAATCTTAACAGCGATCTCATGAGGGAAATTTGTGAAATGTTTAAGATTGCTTATCAAAATTGCATAGCTTATCGACCACAGATGAATGGAGCAGTTGAGGATTCAAACAAGAACATCAAAAAGATCTTGAGGAAAATCGTGGACAGTAATAGGCAATGGTACGAGAAGCTACCATATGCTTTGTTCGGTTATCGTACCACAATCAAAACATCTATAGGGGAAACTCCCTATATGTTGATCTATGGTTCAGAAGTAGTGATACCCACAGAGGTGGAAATACCTTCAATAATGATCATCCAAGAAGTTGGTTTGGACGATACCGAATGGATATGCAGCAAACATGAATAATTGATGATGAGAAAAAAATGAATGCAGTGTTAGACCCCATAAAATGCTATCGATTAGTAAGAGTACGCATGGATTTGTGATGAGTAAAGAGAGCTTGACGCGTGTTGGAAAAACCTCGAAAGTAGGGTCGAACTAGACCAATGCGCACAGGGCCAGCGCGACACGCCAGCCAGCAGTGTACTGTCTAGCGCGGTGTGCCAGGCCTGCTAGCGCCTTGAGAGGCGCAACGCACCACTCCTGCCACCGCCCTTAGTATATATAAAGGCCCTCCTTTCACTTTGAATCAATTATAAACATTTTCCCTCTGCTAGAGATAAGATCAAATATAATTTTCATTTAGTTTTCGTCTGATTACGCTATCAAACGCCGTCCAATATCAAATTAACTTCAGATAATGAGTTTTAGGCCTATGGGAAGCATTACAACGGAGTTATTTCTCAAAAATTCGCTTGGAAAATCAGAACTCCGTCGAGTAATAGTTTTCAGAATTATTCCAAATTGATTCCTAAACGGCCATTGGCCTTAGGTGAGTTCTTCTTCCTTTTGAGCTCTCGAGAAATTGCGAGTTTTTCGCTGAATTGTTCAGAGTTGAATCGTAGTTACTATTATTATTAAAAATTATTATTTTTTCTGAGTTTAGTATTGAAATTAGCCCTATTCTCCCAGTATCAGGGCTGCAATTGGATAGAACCACCGGTCACTAGTTGAGACTCGCCAGTTAAACGAAAGTCGGCACTTGAGGTATGTAAGGCTGTCCTTTTCGGCAAGTTTTGTTCTTCATAAAGTTAGTATGACTTGTTAACTAAAGTATCTCAGAGTAAACCTATTGTGGTTAGTTGTTATGAACTGGATTGAGACTATAGCTATAAAATAGTAACCCTCATTAGAGTTAACCCTAGCTAGATTGGTTTTGCTTTCAATATTGGGTTGTCAAATGTTGTTCCATATTGAGTTCTATTAGACTGAGGCCACGAGGGCCATATTGAGTTCTATTATACTGAGGTCGTGAGGGTCATATTGAGTTCTATTAGACTAAGGCCACGAGGGACATATTTAGTATCATCAGACTAAAGCCCCGAGGGCCATATCGAGTTTCACTAGATTGAGGTCGTGAGGGCCATCGTGATGTCTATCAGATCGAGGTCGTGAGGGCCATCTTGAGTTACAGTATGCTTACAGCCATTAGTAGTCAAATAGCAGGAGTGGACATGTTTGTACTTTCCGGGGCTTATGGGGGCCCAGGTAGGTTATCTTGTTTTGTTTGTGCCTTTCAGGCTTATGGGGACCTGGTTAGGTTCTTGTTTGTAAATATAAACTTGTTAGTTAAATAGTTTATACGGTAAAGGTATTCAGGTTAAATTCTTGCTCTCTTCCTTGATTATTTCAGTTTTACCAGCTTTCAGTTAGTTATTACTTTACTTCCTTACATATTCAATACATATTGTACTGATGCCCATCTCCGCGGCACTACATTGCTTGCCTGCAGGTGCGGATAGACGCGGTTTGGGACGTTCCTAGTCTTCAGCTGGAGTTAGCAGTTCATTCAGCTCCCTTCCTCCAAAATTGATAGTTAGAAGAGGTTTATTCTTTTGGTTGTACATTTTAGGGGTAGGTGGGGGCCTTGTCTCGACCATTATTCTACTCTTAGAGGCTTGCAGGCTACAGATTTCCAACAGTTAGCATTTGTATATTTTATTTCATGTGACGGTCGTGTGGGGCCCTGTTTTAGCTGCCAGTTAGTAGCCTTGTCGACTATAGCATAGTTTAACTGTCATTTTTACTTCAGTTATAACTAGACAGTATGATGGTCTTGTCGGCCCAGATAGGATCCCCGACATTGTGTTGTGATGGTTAGTTTTGTTCTTTTACAGGTGGCCTTGTCGGCCAGAGGCTGTATTTACAACCGAGATATAGCTCGTTGGTTTCTTGAATTAGGTGTCAAGCATGCACCAGTCCATCCAGGTTAGTCCAGACCCAGTGTGGCACTAGGTGCTAGTCATGCCTCCCAAGGTGGGGTATGAAAACCTTGGTATCAGAGCAGGTCGTATCCCAGGGAGTCTGCAAGCCATGCCAAGTAGGGTCTATTCTATGGATGTGTTGTGCACCACATTCTATAGGTAGGAGGCTACAAGGAATAATAGTGTGGTTACTCTTCTTTCTCCTCCAGTCGTGTTATAGAGCTGTGTTGTATAGGTAACTCCCTAAGCTTATGTTATTTTATTTATTTATAGAGGAATTTCCGACGCTCGACGAACCGTGACTAGTCGAGATTTAGATGTGGCAACAGGAGGGGGAACTAGTAGGGGGTCTCAGTCAGAGTCAGCCCGATCTGAGGGCGATAGGGAGACGTCACCTCAATCTTCCCAGCACTCACCACCACACTTAAAGCCCGCTAGAGCAGCAGATTTACCAGCTCGATCTGAGGGCGATAGGTCATGCATGCCTCGTCCACAGAATTAGTTGAGTTAGCAGTATTCAGATTGCGAGATGTAGCAGTTTTGTGGTACGAGAGTTGATGAACCTCCACCTACGTTGCCTACCTTCTCTGAGACTTTCATAGATCATTATTTGCCCCAAGAGGTCCGACAGGCCAGATTAGAGCAGTTTCTATATCTAGAGCAGGGTAGAATAAGTTCCCGAGAATATGCATTGAGATTTGACTCCTTACCAGATATACGCCCTTATTTGTTGACACTATGCCAACCAGGGTGCACTAGTTTATTATGGGACGTGCGCCAAAATATGTGGAATCTTTCATTACAGCCACCCTGCGAGAGGATATGGATATTTCACGAATCTAAGCTTTTTCTCAGAATATAGAGGAGCTTAGACAGCAACAATACGCCATGGAAAGGTCTGGTCAGGAACAGCGTTGAAGGGCTAGGCCCGTAGATTTGCAGGCAGACTTTCAAGGCGGGCCCAAACCTCGTTTCTCAGGTAGGCCACATAGGCCCCCATTTCAGAAGCAGCAGGACAACAAATCAGATCGTCGGAGGCAGTCAAGCCCCGGTGAGAGTTCACGAGTGCCAGGCTCACAGCAGCAGAGGGGCCAGACCAGACAGAGTTAGCAGTACCTCGATGCAGTACTTTCCATAGGAAGCATTTGGAAAGATAAAGGTATGGTTCCACCGCCTGTTATACCTGCACACAGAGGGACACATGATGAGAGATTGCCCGACTAGACGCCAGAGCAGCTAGGACCAGCATAATAGATCCTCAGTAGGTTCGTATGCCCCAGCACCTTCTGCAGGGCGTAGGCCCTCAGCTCCAGCTGGTAGAGGCCGAGGTAGATCAGGGGCATCCAGTACAGGAAGTGGTCAGGATAGCACATATGCATTACCAGGGCGACAGGAGTCAGAGTTATCGCCAGATGTTGTGACAGGTATATTGGATGTTTTCTCTCACTCAATTTATGCTTTGATAGATTCAGGCTCCACTTTGTCGTATGTTACTCCATTAGTGGCCCGAAAGTTTGATATAGTACTAGAATTGCTTCAGCGACCCTTTTCAGTATCTACCCCCGTTGGTGACTCTATTATTGCTAAAAGAATTTACCGGGGTTGTACAGTAGAGATTGTTGGTCGCCAGACCTTAGTAGATCTAGTAGAATTAGAAATGATTGATTTTGATGTGATTATGGGTATGGATTGGTTGGCGCCATGTTACGCCACTATAGAGTGTTGAACTAGAATTGTCCGATTTAATTTTCGGGGGGAGGTAGTGCGAGAGTGGAGAGGTAATACAGCTATACTGAAAGGTAAGTTCATATCCTATCTTCGGGTGAAAAAGTTGATAGAAAAGGGTTGTATCTACCATATTGTTAAGGTTTGGGATATGCAAGCAGAATCCTCGACTCTTCAATCTATTCCAGTAGTTAATGAGTTCCCTGATGTTTTCCCAGATGAACTTCCTGGAATTCCCCCAGAGTGAGAAATAGACTTCTCTATAGACTTGCTACCAGATACTCAGCCTATATCCATTCCCCCATATCGAATGGGCCAGCTGAATTGAAATAATTGAAAGAACAGTTGAAATATTTGTTAGATAAGGATTTTATCAGACCGAGTACTTCACCATAGGGTGCCAGTTCTGTCTGTGAGAAAGAAAGATGGTTCCCTATGCATGTGTATAGATTATCACTAGTTGAATAAAGTTACTGTTAAGAATAAATACCCTCTTCCAAGAATAGATGATTTGTTTGATCAGTTGCAAAGGGCGAAAAATTTCTCTTATATAGATTTGAGACCCAGGTGCCACCAAGTTCGAGTTCAGAAGAAAGATATCCTGAAAGCAGCTTTCAGGACCAGGTATGGTCATTTTGAGTTTCTAATTATGTCCTTCGGGTTGACAAATGCACTAGCAGTATTCATGGACCTAATGACCAGTATCTTCAGGCCATATTTAGATCTATTTGTAATAGTATTCATTAATGATATTCTTGTATACTCCCGCTCAGAAGCAGAACATAAAGGTCATTTGCGAAAAGTACTTTAGATCCTCAGAGACCACCAGTTGTATACATAGTTTTCTAAATGTGAGTTCTAGTTGAATTATGTAGCTTTCTTGGGTCACATTGTATCAGAGGTTGGTATTCAAGTCGATTCATAGAAAATTTAGGTACTGAAGACATGGACTAGACCCAAAACTCCAACAGAGGTTCGCAGTTTTCTGGGGTTAGCCGGGTATTACAGAAGGTTTGTGAAAGGATTTTCAACCCTGACAGCGCCTTTGACTAAATTGACTCAGAAAGCAGCCAAATTTCATTAGACCGAGGCTTATGAGCAGAGTTTCTAGGATTTGAAAAACAGATTGACATCGGCACCAATGTTAGCTTTGTCTGAAGGCTCAAAGGGCTACGCAGTGTATTGTGACACTTCAGGCATTGGGTTAGGATGTGTTTTGATGACACATGGGAAGGTAATGCGTATGCTTCAAGGCAATTGAGAAAACATGAAAAGAACTAACCCACCCATGACCTGGAATTTGCTGCAGTAATTCATGCCTTAAAAATATGGAGGCATTACTTTTATGGTGTCCATGTGGATATTTTCATGGATCATAAGAGCCTCCAGTATATTTTCACGCAAAAAGAGCTGAATATACTACCACACCGCTGGCTAGAACTGTTGAAAGATTATAACGTGAACATCTTATATCATCCAGGAAAGGCCAATATTGCAGCAAATGCCCTCAGTCATCGATCCATGGGCAGTCTGGCACATCTGCGACCAGAAAAGCGGGAAATAGACCAACAATTACCCGGCTATCCAGTCTAGTAGTTCAGATAGTGGATTCGGAAGATAATAGGGCTATAATTCATAATACAGTAGTGTCATCCCTGGTGGTAGAGGTAAAAGAGCGGCAGTACGATGATTCTCATTTAGCACAGCTATTATACCCCGAGAATTCAAAGATCGGACCCGGAAGTTGAAATGGGGAAAAATTGGAAAATGTCACTCCAGTTGCAGAACGAGTCATTGGACAACTCGTGAGGAGACCCCACGAGTCTTCAGGTGGCTCCTGGGGATGCCTGGAGGAAATGCAAGATTGAGGTCCCCACGAGTGAAGTAACGACTCATGGTTAGCCATCACGAGGCATCATGTCAATTGTGGGGTGAAGTTGGGGTATTTATAGGAGAATTGTCTAGTGTACCTAACGGATGGGACCCCACGAGTCGTGGTCCATCCCAACGACTCATGAGGTAACTTGTGAGCAAGCAAAGTGGATTTTCATGGATGTTAAGGCAGTGTACCTGATGGGAGGTGACCACGAGTCGTGGTCATAGGAGACGAGTCGTTAAGTCCTCCGTTACGAGCCCCAGGAGATCAGTTAACCAATGCACTTGATAGGTGACTCGACGAGTTGTTTCCCATCCTGACGAATCATCAGGTCACCCGTTAGGGTCACCTGACAGTTATTTCCTGTGAATTCAATAAGGGTCTTTTCATAATTTCAAAGTTCCTAAGACTTATGCTACGTCATTTAAGGCTCATTTTAGTGGGTTTTAAGCAGGGTAAAACCTATCCTAAGCCATTATTCTCATGTATGCAAGTGTGAAGGTTTGAAGAGAAGACTCAAGGAAAAATCTCAAGGATTCCATTTTAATATCAGCTTGGGCTATTAGAGGGTGTTAGAATTCACCATTCCCAGGTATGTAAGGCTATGAGTGAGTGTCTTCTTCCACACTCATGCCCAATTCCTATCAAAATGTGATATATATTGTTTATGATCAATTGTGGGTCTTAACCAATTGCATGATTCTTCAATTTCTACACATGGGTATGATTATATTATATTTATATTGATGAGTAGTGAAGATTGGGCAGATTTTAAGTTTGTTTTCAATCCAAATTGTGATTTCTAAATCATGAAATTGAATGCCCATGGATGAGAAGTTCATGAAAGAAGAGAATGATGTTGAATGTATGATGATAATTAGATTTAATGATGAAAAGCATGTTTCTAAAACTACCCATGATTATGTCGGGGTTTTCAAAATGAATTGCCTAGGTCCAAGTATGGTAAAGCTTTAGGTGATGCCCACATGTTGATTTAAAGTGAAGATTTTCCCAGTATAAGCTTACCACATTGTTTGAAGTGAAATTTCTCAATTTTTATTTTAAATTCTAGCTTGTGGTATGTTTCAAATAAAGCTTCTCATATGCATGAATTCATGATTGAGATGTACTTATTGTTGAGTTTTGTCAAAGGACAATGTTGAGCTTCATTTTCACATAATGTCGAGTCTATGCATGATTTTGTTATTGAGCTTTGTCAATAGACAATATTGAGCTTCGTTTCATACGATGATGAGTTATGCATGATTTCATATTGAGCTTCGCCATTGGATGATGTTGAGCTTCGTCAATAGATGATGTTGAGCTTCGTTATATATGATGTAGAACATTACATGTTTTTGGGAGAAGAGTCTAGCACCGAGCGGGTTAAGGGTCAATTACCCTGTGCCCCATAACTACGAACCAACATAGGTTGATACTATTATATTATTAGGACCTCCCTCGTGAGCTATCCCCGGCCTGATTGGCCCTTCAGCTTGATATCGATATCATGGTATCGTCCATTGCCCTGGAAAGTTTATGGACGGCTCTACCCACTTCAGTGTGATAGTTGGGACCACGTAAGCTCTATCGTGGTATGTCGGTTAAGTGACGAGTCTCCCACTATCTATATCATTCGGATTTGCATATTTATTACTCATGATGATTACTTATGTATGCATGTTCAAAAAGCAAGTTTTGACTCATTGTTCAACTTTTGATATAAATGTTATGTTTCAGCTTTGAGTCATTCGATTCAGTCATGATGTTCTAAAGCTATGCATGATCATGTTATGATAAAAAGTACGATTTCAAAGTGAATGCATATAGCCTTCTAGTTATATTTAAAAGATTATGATATTCATGATTTTCTTTAAATGATTTATATTACTGAAGTGGTTTTACTTACCTTGCATACTCGGTACATTCCATATACTGGCCGCATATTTCCTATGCTGCATCATTTCATAATGCAGGATCTGTTTCCCATGTTCATCCCCGTTCGTAGTCGCTTATCAGAGCTAGCAACTGCGTGATAGGTGAGTCCTCATCTTTCGAGGACTAGACTTTAAGTTATCTTGGATGTATTTTCAGTTTCAGTATTGTTGAGCTATTTGGGGTTGTTGTCCCATCAGCTCATCCAGATTAGAGGCTTATCAGACTTAGACATGTATTCAGCTTCGGATGTTATTCTGTTGTTATATTAAGGTTGACTTCTATTGAGTTTATAATTATGTTTCCTTCATGTTATTGAATGAGATAGTTGAATGCTTATGCCATGGGTCGACTTGGGGTCTCTCGGGGTCCCTTGTCCCATATCTATGATCTGGGCCTCCGTTCGGGTCGTGACAAACTTGGTATTAGAGCTATAGGTTTAATGTGTCCTAGGGAGTCTAAAAGCCGCGTTAAGTAGAGTATTTTTCATGGGTGTGAAGCGTGCCACACCAATGACAAAGAGGATACTAGACGTTTTAGGAATGTTCCCTTCTTTCATGATCTATGTCGTGTGATGGAAAGCCTTTCTATCCTCATAATTCATGATATTCTCGATTGCAGAAACATGGCTCCTAGAAGGATGAATGGAAGGAGGAATGAAGGTGGTGAATGCCACGAGGATGGAAATGGTCATGAGCATAAGCCAGCCCCACCAGTTCAGGTGCCTCAGGCATCTGGAGCCTATTGCACATACTGAGTTTCGAGCAGCCATTTAGATGCTTGTGCAGGCTTCGACTGTTCAGGTCAATCAGCAGGCCATTGCGCATGTTCAGCAAAATGGCAATACGGCGGCCACTCGAGTCAGGGACTTTTTGAGGATGAATAGCCCAAAGTTTCTGGGGTCCAAGGTAGGTGAGGACCCGCATGATTTCATTGATGAGATTGTCAAGATCACCCAGGTTATGGGGGTGAGTATTGTTGAGTGCACGTAGTTGGCCTCCTACCAGTTGAAGGGTGTTGCGCATATTTGGTTCCGCTAGTGGAAGGACAGCAGGGTCGCAGGAACAGGTCCGATCACATGGGAGGAGTTTCAGGTTGCATTCCTAGATCGGTTCTTCCCTCAAAAGATGGGGGAGTTGAAAGCAGCCGAGTTCGTGAATTTAAAGCAAGGGAGGATGACTGTTCAGGAGTACGCCCTTGAGTTTACCCTTCTATCTAAGTATGCCCCGGAGTTAGTAACCGACCAGCAGGCGCGGGTGAGCATATTTGTGCATGGTGTAGCAGGATATTTGGACAAGGACTGCAGGACAGCTATGCTCCACCAGGACACAGACTTCCCTCGCATAGTGTTGTACGCCCATTAGATGGAGGCGGCACACTCGAGGGAAAGGGAGGCCAAGAGGGCCAGGACTAAGGACCACAGATTCTCTCAGTCGAGGTCCGGTGGTGGGCACCGATAGCAGACCCACTAGAGATCATCAACCCCAGCATCTTCAGCGTTGAGTTTTCCATCTAGGCCCGGACATGATCAGAGAGGGCGAGCGTCAGGCTCAAGGGGTCATAGCAGCAGAACCGCAGATTCTAGCATCCCAGCTTGCCGCAGATGTGGCCGAGGGCACATAAGCCAGTGCTTGGAAGGGTCAGGAGCTTGTTTTGGATATGGGAAGCCTGGAAGGGTCAAAACTCCATCGAGTAAAAGTTGTCAGAATTGTTTCAAATTGATTCCTAAACGGCCATGGGCCTTAGGTGAGTACTTCTTCCTTCTGAGCTCTAGAGAAATTGCGAGATTTTCACCGAATTGTTCAGAGTTGAATTGTAGTTACTATTATTATTAAAAATTATCATTTTTTCCAAGTTTAGTATTGAAATTATCCCTATTCTCCTAGTATCAGGGTTGTAATTGGATAAAACCACCGGTCTCCAATTGAGACTCGCCAGTTAAATGAAAGTCGGCACTTTAGGAATGTAAGATTGTCCTTTTTAGCAAGTTATGTTCGTCATAAAGTTAGTATCACTCGTGTAACTACAGTATCTCAGAGTAAACCTATTGTGGTCAGCTATTATGAACTAGATTGAGATGATAGCAATAAAATAGTAACCCTCGTCAGAGTTAACCCTAGCTAGCTTTGTTTTGCTTTCGACGTTGGGTTGTCAAATGTTGTTCCATATTGAGTTCTATTAGACTGAGTCCGCAAGGTCCATATTGATTTCTATTAGACTGAGGCCACGAGGGCCATATTGAATTCTATTAAACTGAGGTTGCGAGGGCCATATTGAGTATCATCAGACTGAGGCCGGGAGGGCCATATCGAGTTCCATCAGATTGAGACCATGAGGGCCATAGTGATGTCTATCAAATCGAGTTCATGAGGGCCGTCTTGAGTTACAGTATGCTTACAGCCATTAGTAGTCAGATAGCAGGAGTGGACATTGTTTGTACTTGTCGGGGCTTATGGGGGCCCAAGTAGGTTTTCTGTGTTGTTTGTGCCTTCCAGGATTGTGGGGTCCCGATTACGTTATTGTTTGTAAATATAAACTTGTTAGTTAGATACTTTATACAGTAAAGGTATTTAGGTTAAATTCTTGCTCTCTTCCTTGATTATTTCAGTTTTACGAGCTTTCAGTTAGTTATTACTTTACTGCCTTCAATATTCGGTATATATTGTACTGACGCCCATCCCTGGGGGCTGCATTACTTGCATGTAGGTGCTGATAGATGCGGTTTGGGACGTTCCTACTCTTTAGCTGGAGTTAGAAGTTCATTCAGCTCCCTTCCTCTAGAGTTGATAGTTAGAAGAGGTTTGTTCTTTTGGTTGTACAGTTTAGGGATAGGTCAGGGCCCTATCTATTCTATTATTCTACTTTTAGAGGCTTGAAGGCTACAAATTTCCAGCAGTTAGCTTTTGTATGTTTTATTTCATGTGACGGCCGTGTGGGGCCCTGTTTAGCTGCCAGTTAGTAGCCTTGTCGGCTATAGCATAGTTTAACTGTCGTTTTCACTTCAGTTATAACTAGACAGCATGATGGTCTTTTCGGTCCGCATAGGATCCCTGGCATTGTGTATTGATGGTTAGTTGTATTTTTTTACAGGTGGCCTTATCGGTCAGAGGTTGTATTTACAATTGAGATATAGCTCGTTGGTTTCTAGAATTAGGTGTCAAGCGTGCACCAGTCCAGCTAGGTTAGTCCAAACCCACAGTGTGGCACTAGGTGCCAGTTATGCCTCCAAGGTCGGGCGTGACACGCAGTCTGTCATGGCCAGCTCTATCAAAATAGAATGACCAAGGCATTCAATAAGAAAGTTAATTTTCGACAATTTACACCGGGTAATTGGTATTAAAGAAAATATTTTCCCATTAGGATAAATCTAAAGGAAAGTTTACACCAAATTGGAAAGGTCCCTATATTGTGCATTGAGTACTCTCAGGAGGAGCGGTAATCCTAGCAGAAATAGATGCCAAAGTGAGCACAAAGTCAATCAATTCAGACGCCATCAAGAAGTACTACATCTGAAGACAATAAGATTATCCTTCTTTCCTTGTATTTTTTCATATATCTATTGTAACAGAACTACGTTCGGACCTGACTTCCCACGGTGGGGTATGTAGATAGCCCACATCGGGTCCGATCTCCCTTAGAAAAACCAAAAGCATATTTTCATGTACTCAGAACTATGCTTGACCTGACTTCCCTTGGTAGGATACTTAGGCAATTCTCATCGGATTCGATCCCTTCATAGTTTGTTTTTCCCTATTGTACTTGAACTACATTACAACCTGATTCCACTTGGATATGCAGGCAGCCTAAGTCAGGCCCGGTCATTGCATTATTTTACTTCCCTATTGACTTGAACTATGTTATGACCTAATTCCATTAGGATATGTAGGCAACCTGAGTTAGGCCTGATCGATGCATTTCATATTTTTATGTTTTAATACACTCAAACTATGTATAGACCTTATTTTCTTATGGATACGTAGACAATCGAAAAAGGTTCGGACATACCCATAGGAAAATCCCTTTATTGGTAATAGAACCTCAAAGTATAAATGATATAGTAGCATCACAGCATCAGAAAAAGAGTTGAAGGAGTTCCAATAACAAGACAAAGTGACATAGAAGAAGCATTTGGTTCATGGTTGGCTATACGGAAAAGCTCAATGGGTTTCAGATATGTCATAATCTAAAAATAATAGAGGACTGCTTATATATACATAATATATACGTGATATACTCATTATTTTAAATAAATAAAAAACCAACATAGGAAAAATTGATTTTTCAAAATGCAACATATTTCTCAAAATACTCATCTACTTTTCCACGTACCAAATCTCTAGACAGGGATCACATGTAGCCTAAGAAGATTGATGGATTTCAGCGATGAAGACCGGGTCAGCAATAAACACAAATCAACACCCTTCCCAAACTAAGCATTTTTCTTTGAGTACAGGACAACAGGAATCGATAAAAACAACATCAGGACGAGCTCCCAAGTAAGATAAAAGATATCACTCAGCTTGCTACAACAATAAGCCAAAATACTTTTCCTTTACTTTACTTCTAAATATCTTATACTGATTCTCACATCTACGAATGTTTTACCTAAATCTTGCTACTACGTCCTAGATCCGAATCAAAATACCGAAGTTAGAGGGCCCTCGTAGGAAAAAACAGAATAACTTAGTTCTCTCAAAGTAACTCCACCAACTGGAGCTAATACCTAAATCTGCCAATGATTATGCCAGCTGGAGCTACCACCTAAATTCGCTAATAACTCCGCCAATTGGAGATTACTAGCTAAACACATTGAATAACTCCTCTAATCAGAGGTTATCATTTAGCTATATTGAATAATTCCGCCAATCAAAGATTGTCGTTTAACTACCACTTATAACCCCGTCAATCAGAGACTGTCGTTTAACTGCATCGAATAACTCCGCTAATCGGGGACTTCCGTCTAACTTCGTCAATAACAGGGCCAATAAGAATTTTTATTTTAGCAATGCTCTCATAATTCACCAATTGATGATTTTATTTCAGTACTGTCAAAGCTCCACCAATCAGTAATTTTGTTTCAGGAAAGCTCTCATACTCCGCCAATAGGAGATTTTATTTTAGTACTACCAAGACTTTGCCGATCAGTAGTTTTGTTACAGCAAAACTGTCTCACTCCGCCAATCAAAGGTTTTATTTCAGTACTTTCAAGGCTCCACCAATCAGAAGTTTGTTTCAACAATGCTCACATGCTCCTCTAATCGAAAGTTTTATTTCAGTACTACCAAAGTTCTACCAATAATAAGTTTTATTCCTGCAAACTATCCCATACTATGCATACAGAGTTATACCCGTCGTGACGCCGATTAAAGTTTTTACATTACAATTTGCTTCACCAACTGAATTTTTTACCTTATGAGTTACTTCTCCAGTCGGAGGTTTTACGAGTTGCTTAACCAGTTAGAGCGTTTAAAAGTTGTTTTTCCGGTTGGACCAATCAGATACCACTATACTACAAGTTGGAGAATTTTACATTTATAGTTGCCTCACCATTCGTAGGCCTTTTGCATTTACAGGCGCCCCGCCAATAGGAGGCCTTTCTAAGTCAGAGTTGCCCTACCAGCCAGATGCTACACTACAAGTTTGCCTCTCTATTTGGAGGCTACATTACAAGTTTTCCCTACCATTCGTAGTCTACACTACAAGTTGCTTCGCTAGCTGAAGCTTACATTACATCTACTCAACGTATCAGAGATCTTTCAGTTACAACAGTTTAGGCTAATTAGGAGCAACTTCGCAAATCAGAGTCTGCAATCTGTTTGACTACACTCTCTACTCTTTTACATTACTATTATTATTATCTGTTTAAAACTTTGAGCTGCACAGGTATCTTGGCAATTTTCACCTTTCACAGGTCAACAAACTACAACATTGAACTACCTCTAAGCAGCGATTGAGGCATTGTTTGGAGAGGAATACCAAACTCAGAAGCCAGAGTCAAAAGGCTAGCGCCTCAACTCCAATTCTCATAATCAGTCATCTGTGCTTCCAAAATTTAGTGTAAATATATTCTTAGATTCTCAATTCTCTCTTTCTCTTCTGCGCCTCTCAGAGTTCGCATGACGAGACACTGAAAATGTTTCTAGATTCTAACTACATCTAAATCAGTGTGATCTTGAAAGGCGTTAGGTGCACCTAGTAGAGTCCTGCTTATGGTTGTGTTGCATACCACATTTATAATCAGGAGGCTGTGAAAGTGCACCTCATTCTGAAAATTTCCTTCATTCAGAAGTTCATCTACCATAACTCCATAAAGTTCTTTCCTAACTCCGTCATAATACCAGTATCAATCATAAATCTGACACTGGGATAAAATTTTGAGGACCTCCTCAAAATCCACCATAATCCTCCATTTCTGAACTACATTCGACCTGATTCCCTTCTCCTTTAGGAATATGTAGGTAGCTGAAATACGAGCACGGTTGTACTCACTCTATTCTTTCCAAAATCTTCCTATCTCCCGTCACAAAAGAACCTAGTGTCATCATAATTCAGTACTGGGCCAAATTTTGAAAGTCGATTCAACTTTGCAATGACTTTCCCTACTTGAACTACATATTGCCTGATTTCTCGTGAACTCGAAATATGTAGGTATCTCAAACAACAGAGCTAGGCCATAATTACTCAAAATATATATTTATTTTTGTTAAAAAAAATGTGTCGGTGGTCAGTTAAAATTGGGTCATGTCAATTTTTTCTTCGACCACGTCTTTTTTCCTCATCCATAGCCAAAGAAAGGGGAAACTATTGACACCCGATTTTGGCTCTCCACATTTTTGATTAATTATTTTAAGATTTTTAAATTTTAAATAAAATAAAACAAATATTTAAAGCATTGAAAAGGTTTTCTTACTATTTTT